>JAOVVI020013194.1:0-11946 GCA_028571085.2 Nepenthes alata | reverse complement strand
CGGACGCTGGGCTCCCTAAGGGGGGTGGATTGTGGTGACCCACATTGGATGGGGAGGTGAACGAAGCATGCCTTTATAAGGATGTGGAGATATTTCCCTTGTAGACGTGTTTTGGGCCGGTGGACTCCGTCTGCCAGGAACAAACCGTTCGGGCCGCGTGTTGGCTTGAGACGCCGTGAAGTTCTCCCGACCCAAAGTAGATAACATCTACAGGTAGGTGGCCCAGGGACGTTACATTAACGGCCATTAACGTGGATCATCAATTCGTTCAGTTTTGAAATTGAACAAAACTGAACAGTTAATATTCTCCCACTTGGTCCATATTGTACTTGATATGATAACCAAACATATCAATCCTCACTCTTAAGAAATAAATATACGAATTATGGTAATATGTCCTCTATTAGTGACTAGTATTATCCATGTATTTTAATATATTATATTTCTCAAAATATATCCGAATATGATAACATTACTTTATAAATAAATTTTATATTTATTTTTTATCCAATAATTGATGATATTATTAAAATAATCAACTAATGTGTATACAAAATTTTAAAAAATATTACAAATAAATAAGAATTTTCTTAAATATCATTGTTCATACAATGAAAATCACATAATAGAACTTAATCCCATTCTAGTTACATGATTCTTAAACCTCAATGTTGCCATGCCTTTTATCAAAGGAATAACGATTATTAATTCAGTACTAATATGCTCAATAGTAATTTTCTTTCCTTTAATACGCTCCTTTATGGTTAGAAATTGAATGTCGATATATTTACTTCGACTGCTACTTTTATTAGTTTTAGTCAAAAAAATAGTAGTTAAATTATCGTAATATATCTTTAATAGCCTTTAGATGGAATCCACTACTCTAAACCCAGATATAAAATTTCTCATCCATACACCATACTTTGTAACCTCAAAATAAGTAATGAACTTGACATCTATAGTGAAAGTAGCAATCAATATTTATTTTGCCCTCCGTCAAAATACAACTCCACCGGTAAATATAAATATGTAACCAGATGTTAATTTATATGAATCAACACATCCAACGAAGTCTGAATCGGAATAACCTAATACTTCTAGATTATCGATCCGTCTATATGTAAGCATGTAGTCATTGGTACCTTAGAGATACCTCATTACTTTCTTAGCAGCTTTCCAGTGATTCATACCTGAATTATTCTAAAATCTTCCTAATATTCTAACTGTAAAGGCGATATCAAGTCTTATACATACCTGAGTATATATTAAACTTCTAACAGTAGAAGCATATGGAATATTTTTATTTATTTCCGTTTAAAATTATTTTTCAGGCATTAGTTCAAATTGAATCTATCACCCTTCACAATGGATGCCACACTTGGTGAATAATCTTTCATTCAAAATCTCTGTAAAATTTTATTGATGTAGGTCTCCTGATATAAACTTAAAATATATCGTAGTCTGTCTCGATATATCTTAATGTCAATCACATAAGATCCATCGCTCATATCTTTTATTTTAAATTTATCAGAGAAAAATTATTTTGCCTGATATAATAAACTTTTATCATTGAATGTAAGTAAAATATCATCCACATATAAAATAAGAAAATAAATCATACTCTCAGTGACCTTCTAGTATATATATTGATTTAAAATATTCTCTTTAAAATCAAATAAAGAGATAATATCATCAAATTTTAAAGGCCATTGATGGGAGATTTATTTCAATTCATATATAAATTTCTTGAGTTTGCATACAAATTATTCACTATCACTAGAGGAGAATCCTTCTTTTATTTCATATAAACCTCTTCCTTTAAATTACCATTTGAAAATAATATTTTTAAATATATTTTTTATAATTCTATATTAAAATGAGTAACCAATGTCAAAATAATATGAAAAAAATCTTTCTTAGATATGGGAGAAAAAGTCTCAATGTAATCAATTACTTCCTTTTGAGTATATCTTTTAATAACGAGTTTTACTTTATATCTTTCGATATTATCTAATAAGTCTTTTTGTATCTTAAATAGCCATTTACACCCTATAGCTTTTGCCCATTAAGGTAACTTAATAAAATTTTAGACTCTATTACTACTCATAAAATTTATCTCTTCTTTCATAGCATTGTACTATAATTCTGATTCATTACAGCTCATAACTTATAAAAATATTTTGGGATTCATTTTAGCTTTAATATTGTAATCAGACTCCTATAGATATACAATATAATTATTAGGAATTACTGATATTCTCATTCTAGTAGACTTTCTTAATGTTATATCATCATTCTCAATATGAGTATATTTTATAACTATTTTAAGTAAATCCTAAATATTATAGTCAATTAGAATAATATTAGCATTTTATGAAATGACATTGATTAGTTATTCAACACTAATTTGATCTTGAGGGGTATTGTGTACAACAATCAACATATTATATAAAGTAAAAGGTTGAGAATTTGAATGATTAATATTAGAAATTAAATTTATGGATCGCTAACTCTAATTCATTAAGTCATTCTCAAAAAATTTTACATTTCTTAATTTTACAATCCTAATACTGTGTGATAGATAATAAAATCAGTATCCTTTGGATCATTTAGCATATCCAATAAAATATCTATTGATGGTCATTGGATCTAATTTCTTCTCATGTGAATTATAAACTTTTACTTCAAACGGGTATCCCAAACACGTACATATCACAAACTCAGTTTCTAACATCTTCATAACTCAAAAGGAGTTTTTGGAATAGTTTTCGTTGGAATACGATTTAATATATACAGTGCCGTTTTAAAAGTTTTAGTCCATAAGGATTTTGAAAGATTTGAGTTGCTAAGCATCCTCCGCACCATATCCAAAAAAATTTAATTTTTTTTACTACACTATTTTGGTTTAGAGAATCAGGCATAGTATATTGGGCAATAATCTCATATTCTTGAAATTTTTTTTTAAATGGACCAAATTTTTATCCATCTTTAGCATATCTACTATAATATTTTTTTACCTCTATCTCATCTCATAATTTTAATTTATTTTTTATATTATTTCTCTACTTCTACTTTAAATGATTTAAAGATATCTAAAACTTTATTCTTATTATGAAACAAGTAGAGATACATATATCGTAAAAAATTATCAATAAATGTGACAAAATATTTCAAACCGTATGAGTCAATATCTGGACAACAAATATCTATGTATAATTTTTAATATATCCGAACTCTTCTTGGTATTTTTCTTAGTCTTGTTGGTATGCTTTCTTTTTATGTAGTCTACACAAATTTCAATATTAGTAAAATTTAGAGTACTAAATACTCCATCATTTACTAATATTCTAATTCTTTCAATGAAGATATGACCTAATCTCATATACCACAATATAAAAAAATATTTATTCACAACACATCGCTTAATACCAGTATCAACATGTAAAGTATTGTAAGAGATATTATTTTATAAATTTAATTAATAAAGACCATCAGATAATATATCATTTATAATAATATCAGACTTATGTTATAAACTGAAAAATGAGTCTGAAAATATAATGAAATATCCAAAAGGTACAATTTTTGAGATTGATATTAAATTTTTAGAAAAAATTAGAATATAAAAAGTCTTTTTCAAATTCAAAATAAATCCATTACTCAAAATTAAATTACATGTTTCAATTACTTTCACATGTGAACGCATCTTATTTTTGGAGAAAATACTTTGTCACTATCCACTGGCTTCCTTAGGTTTTGCAAGCCCTGTAAAAAATTTAAAATGTAAATTATAGAATCAAAATCAATCCACCATGTGTTATGAGAAATATTGACCATATTAGATTCATAACATACAAAAGATGATGGATTATCTTTCTTTTTAAGCCAATTTTAGTATTTGACTCAATCCTTCTTGACATGTTTCTTCTTTTTACAGAAGAAGTAATTAGATTCTTTTTTGATATCAGATTGAGGAGGTATTTTATCTTTCTTATTCTTCTTAACTTGAACCTTATTATTTCCTTCTTTAACCATAAACATACTTTTACTTTATTCCATTATAAGCATTCCTTTTTCTTGAACACATATGGTTATAAGTTTATTATTTGACCATTTATCCTTATGTGTGTTATAAATATTTTGAATGGTCTATATTATAGTGAAAGCGTATTTAAAATATAGTGCACAAGAAAAGACTCAGACATATCCACCACTAAATTTTTTAGTTAAGCCATTATATCCCTCATTTGCATAATGTGTTTACGCACACCATTAACACTGGTGAACGTTAAAGATAAAAACTTCATAATTAGGGTGCTATCAAGTGTTTTATCTAAAATTTTAAATTATTTATCAATAATTTTTAACAAATCTCACACTTTATTATACTGATTAACAGAACCACGAATACCAATAAAAATTTTAGTCTTTATGAATATTAAATTGAGGTAATTAGATCTCTCTCATCATTCATAAAGAGCTACATCAACCGGAGTGTTGATTTCAATAAGAGCGGGTGGGTCGTCTTTGCTTATAGCGTAATCTATGTCCATGCATCCTAAATGAATAATAATTCTCTTCTTCCAAACTTTATAATTATTAGCTTTTAGTTAAAAAATTTTACATCTAATATCAAGAATATTAACAAATTATACATTTATATAAAAATAAGATTACATGCTTAACAAATAATAAATGAGGCTAATAAATAAATATAGAATATGTTTTACCAATGTAAAGCATATATCATAAATTAATTAATATAAAAATTACTTATGAGCTAAATTTTAATTCAAATAGATTTATATCTAAATTTAATGATAAAATTATCAAATTATATTTCAATTCTTAATTTCTGTGGATAAATTAAGAAAAATAATTTGACATTTTATCTTGATTAATCAATTTAATATAATAAAATTTTATATGATATATATAATTGTATACACGTATTATGAAATTAATAATACGATAATTTTTGTATAAAGAGAATTAAAACCCCTTCATAATGACAAGCACGCGCGGCAGCGCAGCGGTAATGCTGCAACTGCCCACGAGATCTGGGTTTGAGTCCCAGCGCCTGCGCGTATGTAGTGCTTCTTGGGCGATTTTTTCATATTGTTATAGTAGTGGGCTCTGTGAATTGGGCCGCGGCACTGTGTTGCGCAGCTAGCCCGATGCGACTGCAAAGGCATGAAGTGGGTTGTGCGGATCGTGAGGGTTTCGCATAGGCCCAGGCCACTGCGTAGGTATACGAACGCATGAAAATGGGCCGACGAAAAAACAGGCCGAATTCTTTTTTAATTTACTGTAGCATTATAGTAAAACGACGTCGTTTGAGTCGTCCTCAACCTCCAGCTGGGCTCGCCCATACCCGTTTTTATCCGATTTTTGACCCGATGAAAAACTTCACCATTTTTACACAAAATTGATGTAAAATATATAAAAATATTGTAAATCAACTTTTTCAATAAATTTTTAACATTTGTTTTCACCAAATCATCACAAAAATTAAAATTTTAAAATTTTTTTAAAATTGAAAAAAATAAAGAAACGCAGAACAGGTTCAAGGCAGAGGTATGCATAATTCTTATACCAAGTGTAAGATATTAAACCAGCCTAATCAACCATAAAAGATCAAAATACGGAATAAAATGAAGGATCACTAACCTCCCGCCATTACCTGCTCTGTTTTCTTCTCTACTCTGTTTTCGATTTTGAAACTTTCAAGCTCTCAATCTTTTCGTAGATGGTGTATTACAGAGAATTTGGCTCAGGGGACAAACCAATTAGGCATTTTTATTAGATAATTCCGTCAATTATCTGTGGAGGTGTTATTGTGAAAATAATGGAGAATTATGGAGAGTAATTATGGAGTGTTATCAACCATTAACAGCCATTAACGTGGACCATCAATTTATTTAGTTTTAAAACTTAACGAAACTAAACAGTTAACAAGAAAACTCAATGAAAACACAATAAATGTACATAATGTTTCAAACAATGTAGAAAGAAGCAATTTCCAAACAATTTAATGAAAAAATCAAAGGGAAAGAAGAGAAGGACGGTAGAAAAACATGCAAGGGAGTGACTATGAAGAGAAAGGAAAGAGGAGAACATCCTTACCATATCTGTGCAATGGCATATGTGAAGAAAGAGAGATAGATATGGTGTAACGGCATTTCAAATGTGAAGAAGAAGTGGCGGCGTGTCTAGGGTTTTGAAGAGGCAACAAAGGAGGAAGGAGTTCTCATGTCTAAGTGATGAAGATGAATAATAGAGAAAACAGACAAGAGGGGTAAATGGGTACCAGATATAGAAAATAGATTAGATGCAAAATCATAATATTTTTAGGAAATGATATTCCTTTAATATAAGGAATAAATAATACCAAAAAAATTATTTTTTATTCCTTGTTTTAGATGAATATATATTTCTTTAGGAATATTTATTTTTTCTAATAATATGATCAAATATAGGAATAATTATTTTACCGGTAATAAAATGAGAGTAGAATTTCTGTTTTCACTAACCAAATATGTCATAAAAGATCAGGCTTAAAAATACTTGCATTAACCTTTAAATTTGACAAATCTAACGAAATAACGATTTAAGATCACCTTTCTTTCCTTCGTCTCTTTTCTCCCCCTTTATTTCTCTCTCCTTTCTACTCTTTCCATGAAAAGTGCCCAAAAATAGTACCAGTGTCGCTTATATAGATGAATCAACTCACGACAGCCAGTTAGGTGCACATCAGGCATTGCGCAAACCCTTTGGTGCATCTTAAGCACAAGTAATTTGCCAAAACTATGCTTAAGCGTCGTAGAGGCATGCTTTAAGCACTACACAATTTGCTCGAAACACAGTACGTGTCTTAGAGGTTCTCTTCAAGTATTTATATTCTACCAAAAACATGCATGAACACACATTAGGTGTGCATCAGGTGCTAAACCTAATGTCACATATGATTTTCGGTTAGATTTTTTTACATAATTATTTTCAAATTAGCTCAAAATAAATTGATAAAATCAAAATTATTTAATAGAAATTGAGTGTTACAATTCTCCCTTACTTATAAAAAAATTCACTATCAAAATTTACATACCTCAATAGTTAATAGGTGGGGGCATTTCTCCTGAACATTATCTTCACTTTTCCAAATTGCTTCTTTGAACGAATGACTTCTCTAGAGCACCTTAACTAAAGGAATCACCTTGGTGCACAGTACTTAATCCCTTCTTTTCAATATCTAGATTAGATATATTCTTATCAATTTATAACAGTTTATACTCAATAATATGCAAATGGTTGAATACATAATTCATCAACATAGAGACTTGGAAAACGTCATGGTAGTTTGCTAACTTAGGAGGTAAAGCCAATTTTTAAGCCATCTTTGCAGTCCACTGTAAACTTTTAAATGGCCAATAAGTTTCGATTTCAATTTTTCTTTCACATTGAATCTTAAAATCCTTTTTCAAGGAGATACATTTAAAAATATGTGGTCATCAACTTCAAACTTTAAATTAGATCTCCGATAATCAACATAATCTTTTTGATGGCTCTGAGCAGCTATTAGATAATCTTAAATAATTTTAATATTGTCAGACGTGTCTAGAATGATATTAGGGTTCAAAAATTTTCAATCACTAATTACCTTCTAATTAATAGGAGACGTATATTTTCATTTATATAATATCTCAGAAGGGGTCTCCCCGATACTTAACTAATAGTTATATTGTATGCAAATTTAACTAACAGTAGATAATTATTTAAATTTTCTTTCATCTTCAAAATAGATGCTCTTGATATATTTTCTAAAATTTGAATGGACCACTCCAACTAACTGTTTTATTAGGGTAAAATGTCATATTAAATTTTAAATTGGTACCTAACTTCTTATATGACGTACCGTATCTTCAATAAAAAATTTCACAGAATTTCGGCTATAATACGGATGTCAGCCAAATACAAAAAAAACTTGTAAATATCCTATATAACAATCACGTAATCCATAACACACAAAACACAGGATCCAAAAGTCACCAACTACACGTGGTACCAACGTCACAACTCCGGTATGACGTTAGCTCTGACAAGTTGCCACTAGGTACAAAAGCAAACCACATTAACCTACGAAAGTATATACATATATCTAAACAGCGAAAACTAGACTATCTCTGCATCATCATTATCATACATAGACACTAATATACAAATCCATCAGAAATATAAAATATTTCATCAAAAGACACAAAACTATATAACTAAGTCCATAAAGTCATCTTCCACGTCTTCGTGCCTAGCCGACTCAAATTCTCTATCCTGTCTCATCGGATGCAACTCATACTCATTTGGAGGGAGAAAAATAGTAAGGGTGAGCCAAAGCTTAGCAATGCACATATGTATATATAAAGGGACATGCAATATTTTATTTTCAAAATCATAATAATGCATATATGGAGGAATAATGATGCATATGAGACTATAAATTATGGTTCTTAAAAGAATATTTTCATGATTCGTTTCATATTTCTGTAGTTTATTTTCTCTATCTTTTCTTAGTCATTAAATCTCATTTGTCTTTTCTTAGTCATTAAATCATCAAGAAAATTTATTTCGTTTGGGGGCTAGGATTCAGTAGGCCTTACTGACAAATGAGCGGTCAGTCATAACCTACATTATGTTTACTGTTACACAAACAAAAGCCATCTCCTCCCACTCAAGACCCAGAGGTGGGCTGTCTACATGCAATCCCCATAGACGGAGCCAATAGCCACAAGCAGCACAAAAACACATGACCTTCCACTATAATATACTAAGACATACCAATAAATATCACCCGCTATAAAATATGGTCAGGATAATCATTGAATTTTACTGTAATATTTATGACATGTCAAAGTTTACTATCTATTGAACAATCATCGGTCCAAGTTTATAATTTCTTATTTTCTTAGGAAATCTTGCTCTTAAGTACAAAATCCTTCATTCCCACTCTATTGAAGAATGGTTCATAAGTCAATCAGTTCATCGTTCCGGAGAATGGTTTATAAGTTTATCACTTAAATATAGAATATTCTTTCTTGGTTCTTTTTCCATAAAGCATACTCGGATTTGTATTTTTATGTTCCTCGTGAGCTTAAGTCCTCACATTTTTTAATTTCATACTTAATTTTCTTTTGAAACTTAGAATAATTAAGGAATCCTTTTTTTGCAATATGCCAAATAGAATTCTTAAAGCTTCCGATTGATAATTCTTTCATAAGCGGCTCATGACATGATTTTCGGAATATTTCGAATTAATATGTTCATGACATATACATAAATCATCATAAAACTTGGAACATGTGAAAAATTCTTACCATAATGAGCCAAACTTATCTTTAGACCTTTCGAATGACAAATTCCTTCTTATTTGCAAGCATCATAATTTTCGGTGCATATATAAGATGACATATTTAACGTAAATATAGTTAAACATCCCTATTTGTGTCCGATAATATTTTCGGAATACATATAATTTATATATATAAATTTGTGGATATAAATGCCAAATATAGGGGGTGCCCGTATCCATAAAATTATGGTTACGAATTTTTAAAGTTTAATCATACATAATTTATAATTAATTCTAATAAAACCCAAAGGGGGCGTGGGTTAGGATTTTGGTAAGCATAAAACCGTACAAAACTTCCAATTCAGACACTCAATTGATAAATTAATATGTTCATGGTACGGGTAACAATGTTCTAAAGTAAATTTATGCAAAAATTCTAAATTAATCGTGAAATCATTCGGGGCGCGGGGTTAGGGTTCCATGTTTGAAAACTAGTTAAAACTATAAAATCGGGTGTAAAATTTATATATGTGCATGCTCAAGTCATGAGTTTTCATTATGTAAGGCCAAATCATGCATAAAACCCAAAATAACTGATGAAATTGGTCCGGGCGCGGGTTATGATTTATGGGTGTAAAAATCCGCACAAATCCCACAAATCAGGGATAAAATCAAAATATTTTCATATTTAGGTCATGGAAAATACAAATTATAAACTTATTCGGGTATCAGAACGAGTATACTAAAAGAAAAATGTAACAAAAGTGTAAGAAAACGAAAGATGAGAGTATGGGTGCATTTATCTCGACCTGATCTATCACTTTTCTAATTGGCTCCAAATCAGATTTGAACCTCGAGACCTCGATATCTCCATTCTCTCTCTTCCCCCTCTCTCCCTCTCCTCTCCCATGGAAGCCAAAAAAATGCTCAAAGCGAAACCCTTGGCCATTTAAATCACAGACTGGCGCTCACCTATTTGCTCGGGCGCCCGAAGGGCCAACTCCTCTGAGCTATCCCACGGTCCTGAAACTTAATTTTTTCATGTACAATAGGCCTAATATTGATCATATTAAATTAATTACCCACAATACGATGCTCGGGAACCGGTACATCACACCTTATGCAAACGTTTTTAAACTTTCAATGCAAATCTCAATTCACGATCAAATATTATCGAATTTGGAATACCATGCATCCTTACAATTTCAGTTAAGTACATTCATGCCAGACGATGCCTAAAAAAGTCATCCTCACATGTAAAAAGTAAGCATATTTACTCACAATTACTCAAAAAACATCAAAATTTCTGGCCGTTCTAGGTAGACCCAAAATAAAATCGATCTTGATGTGTTTCCACTTCCAATTAGGAATAGGCAATGGTGTAAAAATTTTGGCGGTTTCTTATGCTCAACTTTGCCTTATTGACACACTATACACCATACCATATATGCATTAAACTCTTGCCTCGTATTTCTCTACCCAAAAAGCTTCTTTATATCCCGAGACACTTTATTTACTCTAAGATGAATGGTGTATTTTGTTCGATGGGTTTTATTCAAAATTTTCTCTTTTAATTCCTCAACATTAGGTACAAAAATTCTATTTCAAAATTGAAGAACTTGATCAACCTAACTATTATTCAAATCCCAATGATCTCCATAGAATATCGGACATTCATTTGGGACTCTCTAATCTTTTTTATAATCATTGATTGAATTAAAAAATTTGACAAAATCATTGTCAAACCATATGAGTTTAATGGAATATTATAATTTTTTATCCCATCCAACATCTCTGATTCCTTGATCATCAAATAAATTTCATGTTCCTCAAAATTTCTCAAATAAACCAGATTATTATTAATTAAAACCATCACGAATTGATCCAAATGAGATTGGAAGAACCAATTTATAAGATTTATAAATATTGCTGGTATGTTCATCAACCTAAAAGGTATTAGCCAAAATTCACAGTGGACATACCTCATTTTGAATGCTATCTTAGGCACATCCTCGTGATTGATTTCCAGTTGGTGACACTACAAACATATTTCGATCTTGGAGAAAACTTAAGTTCCTTGTAACTAATTAAATAGCTCATCAATTCTTGAAAGTGGATACTTATTCTTAATCGTAATCTTATTTAATTCTTGATAATCAATACACCACCTCGTCGATCCATTGCTCTTTTTCACAAAGGGTATTGGTGCCCCCTACGGCAATACATTCGGCCGAATGAACCCCTTCTGCAATAGTTCCTATAATTACTCCTTCCATTCTTTCAATTTAGATAGGTCATTCTATAAGGTGTCCTCATGATTGGTGTAGATTCCGACATCACATCAATAGCAAATTTAATTTCTTAATTAGGAGGTAACTAGGTAACTCATCTGGAAAAATATCCAAAAATTCAAATACCATTGAAATCTCTACATTCGACATGTTATGATCCTTAGAGGTAGTAACATATGTAGAGCTAAAATCATTCCAAACATTTCCTTTCTAATGTCCCCTTAGAAAGCAAAAGATTCATATCCAAGAATACAAAGCAAAACATACTTTTTAAAATAATCCATACTAGCATGATAATATGCTAATCAATCCATC
>JAOVVI020013193.1:0-11946 GCA_028571085.2 Nepenthes alata | reverse complement strand
CGATAGCTCCAATATTGATTTGGGTTTTGAGATTTAAAATCTGAATATGTTATTATTATAGTAACATATAATAATAATAATAATAATAATAATAATAATAATAATAACATGAGAAGTTGGGGAAGGGGGAAATCAGGGATTTTGGGAAACAATGTGAAGGAAGAAATGTGAGGAGACAGAGAGAGACGGCGGGTAGAGAGAGTGGGAGGTAAACTGAGGTCCTCGGGTTTGATTCCAAGCACGAGCCAGTTAGAGAAGTAATAAATTAGTTTGAGGTAAGTGCACACATACTCTCATCTTTTATTTTATTGCACTTTTATTTTATTTACTTTGGGTGTTCTCGTTACGATACCCGATTAAATTTATATTTGATAATACCCATGCTTCAATATATATATACATGAATTTCATGTTCAATTTTATAGATTTTCATCAATTTTCGCAACGAAACCCTAATCCCGTGCCCAGACGATTTTGCCCTCTGATTTTTAGGGCTTTTGCATAAATTTACTTTAGAATATCATTACCCATATTTTATATATGTTAATTTATCGATTAGATATCCGATTTGATAGGTTTATGTGAAATTTCATTCGTCAAAATCCTAACCCGTGCCCGGACCTCATTTAAGCATTTATTTTGAGTTTTATGCATAAATCGGCTTGAGATTATGAATAACCATGTCTTGAATTAAGTTATTTACCTATTAGATGTCCGATTTTTTGAGATTCATCTGATTATGTACAAATGTGCATTGTTCACCACGTGAGTACTGTTCACCCGAGCCTCTTTGGTAAATTTTGCATAATTTTTACGTTATTTAATTGTTAATTAAGTTATATATATTTATATATGTTTAATTGTATATTCCGAAAAATTATGTTCGTTAATCAATTATGAAAGATTAATCATTTGGAAGCCTTAAAGTCACATTTAGCTCACGGTGGTAAGAGTTTCTGTCATTTTCATACTTTACGATATTCATATATATAAATTAAATCATGAGAAGATTTAAAATCAAAATAAAGATAAAAATTATGCAAGTATACGAAGGGAATACCACAATTTAATATATGAATGATTCATTCTCCCGAAGTGAAAACTATATAAAAGAAGTTTAGTGGACTTTCTCTCAAAGAATAAGAATCATGAAACTAGGACCACGGAATTATGATTTTGGAGGGTGATATCCCTAGGCATATCATTGATATTACAATAAAAACTTAAAAATTATCTTGACCGTATATTGTAACGGGTGATACTCTCTGACAAGTCTTAGGATGTTACCGTTGAAGGACAAAAACTGCCTCTAGATTGCATGAGGTTAGGGTAGCGTTTTATTGGCCCTATATACTGGGTGATAAGTATACCACAACGCCACATGGTGTTTGGCCCATCTACAAGTATGATATGTAGATGGCCACCATCTGGGTTTAAATAGGAGCGTATGACTTTAGATCATGTGGAGTATCATGATCGTTTCTTTGTTCTCTCGCACCTTTAGATAGTAAGGCTTATTGGCCATAATCCGTAAATATAAGTAATTATACATAATTTACATTTCATAGATAAGAAGGATAAAATATGACAAGTCAACTGTATTTTAAAAGTACATTCGATCATATTTTATATTTATGCATCTTCATTGTACTCATATATCTCTCTTTTATTTTATTTTGTATATATTGTTATCGTCTTTGATTATATTACACTTGTTGAACATTTGACTCACTATTGCTACCTCTCCTTACCTCGAGATTAGTACAAGCCTATTATACCTGATGGGATAGAGTGGATATTAGAAGTTGACTAGGCACGAGACTCGGAGAATCACACGAATATTTATATTTTATAATTTTGTATACATTATGGGAAATTTTATGTATGTATATTTTCATTTAGGCTTGTTAATATATATTGTATATATGACTAATGATTAGATGGTTCAATTTTTACTGTGTTTGGATATATATATGCTTCTGCAAGTTATTGTGGTCGGTATCAGGTACCTAATGATATCTCTTTTTGGCCAACGTTATGTTTAGATATATAACGTTGAAGCCACGAACTTATTAGTGGCATATGGATCCTGTGTGGATATGTGAGTTGGTTGTTATTTATTGTTGGATAGTTTGGAGTTATTTTGATATATTTTATATGTTGTATAAGAGATTGTACGGATTTTATATCAGCTTGATGGCCGTATTATAAACGAAACTCTACTAAATTTTTGATAAAAAATACGGTCTGTCACAACTGGCATCCTTAATTATATTTTTATTAAAGTGATATAAAAATTAGAACAAAAGAATAGTTTAGTATACAAAATTTTCAAAGTTTAAAATGTGTATGATTGAAAATATATATTTGTGATGTAAAATCTGAATTACAAATTGAATAAATTCGGATTAAACTATTAAATTTTTTATTCGAACCATGCATACTATATTAGCAAATAGAAATTTAAATAATTTGAAACTTATTTTTTGATATATTATTTGATACTCAAGTCAATAAACTTTTTTAATGATATATATTTGAAATTTAAATTTCGATTAGAGTTGACTTGTGTATTATAAAAAGATTATATTAGCTTATAATGATGTAAATTTATCATTTTATCGAGATTAATTGTCATTTACAAAATTGTATTATTATAGAGAAGATTAAAACGGCAAAAGTTAATTGTATTTAATGCTTTAAATCTGGCTGTTTCTAATGAAACGAAAAACAAAGAGAAAGCAAACAGTGAGAACATGAATCGTGCGTCTCTCACAGGAACTTCCACAAGGAAACTCTGTCTTCTCAATTTACCAGTGTTTTTAATTATATTTAATACAGTGAATTTTGTATTTTCACTTTTTTAAAAAAAAAAAAAAATATGAGCATCAGCTATCCAACCTGGCTACGGCTGTTATCGTAATTTTCTTAAATTATGAATGTTGTATAGTTTTTAAAATTTATGGGATTGTTTAAAAATTATGGGTTTAAAAATTAATTCACTTATTGGATGGATCCTAATCTTAAAATAATTAGAGCTGTCTCATCCATTATTTAGTAAGATTGATAGATATAATTAAATGTTATCTTAGTAAGTGCTAAAATGAGGTTTATAAGCCGTGTATGGATACCCTACAATTCATGGAGTTTGTAGTTAGTCGGATGTAAGATTTCTCTTTCACCCCAGAAAGTGGCGTGTAAAATAAGAACTAGGGTTAGGTACTCGGGTAATAACTATACTAAGATTTGTACGGTATTTTGAGTTAAGATATATATTGTTAAAGAAAATCATACGGTAGCGTTTATTTCATACCACGTGGGCTTATTCAACTATTTTGAAGTGGGTGAATGAATTCCTATTTCATCACGGTATGAATCCTATGAGCCATTCATTGACTCTTTTTACGGCATTTGCTGACTTTTGACTATGACACGGAATTGAGGTGATGGCATTTGATACTTTAACATGTTGCTTGTAATCATGAGTAGTTCGGTCAAAATGAATTGTTGGGGTAGATGGGATCCGACTACCACCACAAACTCACACAGTGAAAGGAGGAATAAGAAAAAAGAAGAAGAATACAAAAATTTTACGTGAAAAGTCTTTCTCAAATAAGAAAAAAATTACGAGACATTTTGTCAATAAATAAATTTCAGTATATGAGATTGATTACACACCACACACAACTACACAATTACTTGAGGCGAAAATGAAAAATAGAGTACAAGTATACAAAAAATAACACACTTTATTTTTCACTCACAACTCTCTTTTCTTCAACTATTTCTCTCATTTATCTCATACATTTAGAAACTTTTCACACACACCATCGTTTCAATATAGGCACACATATATTATGACAATCTGTAGAATATTCTATTCCTAACAAAATTTATCACTACCAATAATATAAAGATACTCTACACAAAAACGGCTCCCAGAGATCGTGCATAATCTCTTGAAATCACATATGCTGAGAAAATCTTCTGAGATAACATTCTTCTGGATTTCCAGAGAAAAAAACAACATTATTCCATTGACCATTTTTTCCTCTTGGCCGGTCAATACTTCGTTGACCGGTTTCTTCATTTGGCTGGTCAACACATCCGTTGATCGTTTTCTTATCTTCAATTGGTCAACGCCTCGTTGACCATCCGGTTGTCCTTTTTGGATCCTTGGGCAATGCTGAGCAAATCCACAACCTTTAGCCGGTCAACATCATATTGATCAGAACACATGCTTTGCCGATCAACAAGTTGACTAGTCATTTCTGTCGATAAAAACTTTCAGTCAACATTGTTGACCGGAACTTCTTGTGCTTAGTTTGTGGATAGTCTACGAACGCTCAACACACAAGTCCGCGGACCTTAGTAATGCACAAGGTCTTCGTACTTCGTCCAAGTCCTTCGACTATTAGGACTTCCACGCAGGAGTGACCCCCCAATACGAATATGTTGAAAAAACAATTAAGCTAAATTTGAGTAGTATGAGGATGAATGGAAAACTATTTATATACATCTCTTACTAGATTTACTATCAATAGGTTATGACATTACGTAGCAATATAATTATGAATAAGCATAAAAAGATTACAGATGAGTAAGTACGATTTTAATTTCTAAACTCAAAATGGGTTAAAAATAATTGATCTGATGTGTCCAAACGAGCCTAAAATATAACAAAACATTTTAAGTGTGTTGTTATGATATTCTTTATGAAAAAAATATTTGGTATAATTCTCCCGTATTTTTATATATGTGTTAGGTAGCCGCACAACTCATTCCCAAGTATAAAAGAGATTGATAAATATAAAGTGAGATGCCTGGCCAAATCATGTCCAGAATGACCAAGTGGGAGATATTATAATGGTAGAATGTGAAAGGTGCTTATATTATAGATCCTTTATAATGAAGTGGGTTTACCCTTTCATTATAACTTGTGATGGAATGAATATTATCTCTCTATTTTTATTTTTGTGCATTTATGTTATAAATATTGTAAATATTTTTCTTATAAAATATTCTAATGCTGGGAATGAGATCTTCAATAACATATAAATGAGATCTAAATTTTGATTAAATCGGGATAGGATAAAATCTATTTTGTTGTATATAAGTTTATATTTCTAATAAATAATATAATTGATGGAATTGAGAAATATTTATAGAGTATTTTTTAAATATCTTTAGTGATATAATAGATTATTAATCTATTTATTTTATTGTATTTATATAAAAAATTAATATTATATAATCACCTTGTAAATATTATTCAGATGCTTATTCTCATATAATATTTAATCCATCCACCTATCTAAGATAAATATATTAATATAAATAAACAATATATTATATTATTTTAAAATATGTTAAAATTATATTTAGATATTTAT
Source organism: Nepenthes alata (assembly GCA_028571085.2). Taxonomy (NCBI): domain Eukaryota; kingdom Viridiplantae; phylum Streptophyta; class Magnoliopsida; order Caryophyllales; family Nepenthaceae; genus Nepenthes; species Nepenthes alata. The sequence continues at coordinate 6,553 of JAOVVI020013193.1, read as the reverse complement.
CAATATACAATGGATAGAAAGGATTAAATACGACAGCTTCTTCAATGTATGTGTGTGAGAGATCGATACAGAGATTGGGAGAGTTGTCCAAGTTGAAGAACACGAAGTTATAATTAAGGGAAAAAAATACTCTCAATTTTTTTAAAATTTGAAAAAAAAAATTAGTTTAATTATATTACAGAAGATTTATAAAATGAACCGTATTTTGAAATTTATGATAATATGCATATAATTTCATAAAATTTAAAAAAATGCAAAAATTAAAATAAATGTTACTTTTAAAATTATTTTTACGTCAAATCTTTATAATATATATATAGCTAGTGTTAAACTAAAAATGCAGAATTAAATTAAATAGATAATAACGAAGAACATGATTAAAAAAATAATTAAATTATTCAAAATATTGTTGATAATTTTTTTTTTAAAAAAAGAGAAGACCTTAAGTTCTCTATTTTTTATTTTAATATCAACCACTATAAAATATATTAGAAAATTATTTATTTATTTTTTAAATGTAAACTAACAATAAAATAAAAAAAATAATCTATATTATTTATTTCTTTATCAGATAATTTAGGACATTAAAATAATAAAAACCTCAATTATAAAAGGACATAACGTATCCCAAACTTAACACCTCAATTTTGTAACAATTATTTTAAAACTTTTGGAAGGAGGTTTGAGATCTTTAACTAAATTTTTATTAAAAGATATTTTTAATTATTTTAAAAATATTTTTAAATAATATGATATTCATTTACTATTAAAATAAATAAAATTTTACTTTATTGAAGTCATTTTAAAAATAATTAAAAAGTTGTCGTAAAGTATTTAGCAAACCAAACGGATAAGTACAAAGCTTTAACTTTATTAAAGAAAAAGAAATCAGTGGGAAAGCAAAGGAACATGAAAATGATGGATAATATTAACAATAAAATAATTATTTTACGTTTTTTTTATAATATTTTATATGTATTAGTTTTAGTTTTCATCTTAAATTATACTATATAAAATGTTTATGGGACTTAACATAAGAAGACTTTAAAATTTTTATATATTTTAACTTTGACTGACTTAGATAATTTTTTAATGTCACTTATACATCATAATACTAATTAAAATATAGCCAATTTAATCTTTTTTTAATAAATTGATATATATTTAACAATATATCAAAACTTAAAAAATAAATTTTAAATATAAAATTTTATAATATTATTTGTTGATCCTGGTTTAAAATGAAATTGACCCAATTCAATAAAATATGGGGCTCTCTGATTATAGGCTTGTGAAGGAGTACGAAATAATCGAATTATTAAACCTAGAACGAAAGAAAATTAATACTCTATCAACACACTTGAGCCACCAAGTGTTTGAATAGCCGAATAATTAAAAATACAAAAGCTCGAGATACCTAATGACTCGATAGAAGATTAAATTAGATATTAAGTTTTAATAAATAGTTATACAAATCAATGGATGAATGATTGTATTAAACAAGTAGATACGCCACTAAATAATAAATATTGAAATTTGGATGGTTACAAACATGTGTAGCGGTTAACTTTCCAATCAGCTTGACATATAAATTATTGCAAATTCATGTTAATTTAAAAAAAAACACATCGATTGATAGCAATACTATAAATGCGAAACATTCTCTTAGTCAAGTGGTTCAAAAGACGAAAGAGAAAATGTAAGTACAGACACCAGCCTCGATACATTTATATTTTTCAATAATCATGGAGTCAAGCTTTCAAATCCTAATAATTTTCTCACATTCTCTCAGCTTATTAATTTCCATTTTTATAGAATTTTTTTTAATTTGAGTATTAAAAGATATTTTAGGAGTGAGTCTCATATCTTTTTATCTCTTATTAGTTATAGTGGTGTGTAAAATTTTAATAAAATTATCCAAAGATCCTTATGCGTCCCAAGATCTGGGTTGTAGTACGGATTATAGAACCACTCGATCTTCCACTGCAAGTCGAATTAGGACGGGTCTGATCTACACTTCTATTAATATAGAACCTACGCACTATAAATAATGAACAAGAGGTTAGATGATTGGTGGGACTCACTCCTCAATTTATCCTCCGACATTCAAGTCAGAAATCTTTCTTAAAAAATAGAAAGATGAGAGGATGTAAAGAATGCAGGGTTGCATATATACGAGAGATTTGAGAGGAGAATTGGGTTCCTGTATGGGATCAGTAGGGGACGGCTTAGAGAGTTGGAGGATTGGGTTCTGATGTGCTGTACTCGGTGAGTGGCTCATTAAGGGGCATTCGACAGAGAGCAGCTTAGAAAGGAAGGAACTCTATTGAAGCGGCTCATTAGGGTCGGTGAGTGGCTCACTAGGGGCACTCGATGGGGACTGACTTAAAAAGGAAGGAAGATACTCGATTGGAGTGGCTCACTAGGGGTGCACTCGAGAAGTGACTCACTAGGGGCACTTGATGAGGATGGAGAGAAAAAATTGTCTTAGGGAAAGAGAGTTTGGTTCTTTCTAAACTCTTGTATCTTACTCGACGGTTTGTTCAATCGGGAATCCTTTGTTTGTTCAAGAGTTCTCATTCTCTTCTTGCGTTGTAGGAATTCCCCCTTCTCCTTGCGATAGTGAGAGAGGTATTTGCAATGCTTCATAGAGAAGGCTTTGACGCTAAGGCCTACGACAAGTATCTAGCTAGGATTAGCCGTCCTATCTTGGCAATAAGTGTGGCCACCGCGCCAATTGTTTCCTTGTGATAGCGATGTGGCCGTGAGTGGTCCCCTTAGCGCATTCGCCAAACTGTTGTAGCAACGGTTGCAGGTGGTGCTTGTATACGCGTGCTCTGACCGCTTCATATACATACTCTGACCGCTCTATCGATTACCTGGCTGAATGGCTTCCTAATTGGTTCGTTCGTCTATGTTGCCGATTGGGCCGTTAATACTTATCCCCTGTCATAACCCAGTACCACAATATATGCAGATCAAAAATAAAAATCTAAAATAATATATTCCATTAACTATAAAATCTAACCTGGGATGACAATTCATATATATACAGGACCCAATATAATAAAACTCACACAAGACCTCTTTGAATATAAATTTGAACAACAAAATATATGACTTGCTATCGCAATGGAGGTATCCAAATATAACATCATCTCATTAATATAAAATAATAACTCAAATATATCCCATACAAGGAACAGGGCCCTCATCCGACTATAAATAATAACTATAATACACCATTGAGATCAAAATCATACCCAATAAAAATATCTCCACTCACCGATAGAGACATATTGTGTCAGATCACGTTCAAACACCCACAAGTATATCCAAATCACTAGTTCGAAGGGATAAAATATAAAAATGTGAGTCGATGGCTCAACAAGTATTATCATTATATAAAACAGTATACATAAATAAAAAACATATTTCACGTAAAATAAAAAACGAAGAGATGTTTTGTACTATATCAACGTTCGTATCAAATAGTCCATTCAGGACATAATCATAATAAATAACGATCCGATCAAATCTCATAGATGATATCATATCATAAGATCCGAAGTCACGTCACATAATTATAACCGTCACCACATCTATGTGGGACACAAACCATCGTTCAGATTTAAATCTCATATTTTGTATGCTGAAATCAAAAAAAATATCAAAACCAAAATGTATAAATACAAAACATGTTTCGGGGTTTAACACATTAATACGTATAAAATATTTCTATTACCCATCCGTGGGCCAAACCACATATTTCAAATCATAGTCTACGTAAATACATATAGAAATATAAAACATGCATGAAATCAAAAAACTAAAGATTTATAATATCAAATTGAGGAAGAATTACCCTTATCTTGTTACAACGGTTATATCAGTTGCAATTTAATCTAATAGACTAAGGCAGAACGGTTTAGGCCAGCAACTCAATGCCATCAATGTACTTTGTCTCCCATGGACTAGGAACTTACTCACTATATTTTACTACCCGTAATTTTAGATACAATATCAAATTTAGTTATATATTAAGACATCCGAATATATTATTCCGTCAATTCCTTATGTTAGGATAATTTTTATAATTAACATACTCCGTGACTCTATGTAATCGTGTGTCAATCTCGGGTTGTATTTTGTCAAAATATATTTTTGTACCTGTCCGTTTCGACTCCCGAGAATATTGCGCCTACTGTGAGCTCATCGTGAGCTCGAGCCCAAAATCCAGAAGCCATGTGCTCTCTATGTGCTCGCCGCGAGCTCAAGGCCAAAATCCAAAAGCCCTGTGCTCGCTGTGTGCTCACCACGAGCACGAGCCCGAAATCCAGCAACCCCCAGCTCGCTGCACGCCTTCTACCCGCTCGAGCACGCCAAGGGTTTCACGTGAAACCTTGCGTGTGCCCGCCGCGCGCTCAAGCCACGCTCGAACGCCGCAGCAACAAGTAATTTTTTTGAATGCAATTTTCGAGCCATATATAAATATGTACATATAATCAGTTTTTCTAACTCTTGATTGATATTTTTGGAGCCGTCCCAGTTGAGAGAAAATCATTTCCCACTCCATTAAATGTGTTCTAATTGAAAAAATTGATCTTTTTTTATTGTGCTTCATGTGCTAGCGATTTTCTCACCACTTTCTCTTTATCAATCTATTACATTTACCCTTCTACCTTCGTTGGTGATGTCAGTACAATAAACAAGTGGATCCGATCATGTGTGGTAATTCAAGTGGCAAGAGAGGGAAGATTGACGTGAAGACCGGAAAGCATCTGGTTCCATTGTCGTGGAAAAATCCAAGGAGTTCCTTGGTATGGATCACAAGACGGGAGTAAGTCGACTAGGTTAGCGCGTCGTTACCACTCGGTCTGTAAGTTTATTTTCATAGTGTATTTTTTTCCTGACCGTTGAAGCCCAAAGGGTTTTTCTTGATTATCGTAGGTATCGAATTTTTTCTTCGTCACCAAAAATCAGTCATTTTATTATTATTTATGATCTTTTTATATTTTGCATGCTTGTCATTATCGTTAGCATCTAGAAATAAATATTTTTTACTTGTATTAAATTTATAATTTTTACTACTTTCGCTATTATTATTGGGGTTGAAATTTGATTGTAAACTTTAGGACAAAAAGTCCTTTTTTACCTTACAATAGTTCTCATTTAAGTACACAGTGAGGCAGATCAACTACAATAAAACTCACCTTTCTATCGGTAGAAGGGAGATCACATATCACATATGTCACTGCCGGGACTAAGCTTCTCCGTCGAGAGCGGTATTAAATATCTCATACCATGGATCACATATAACGACCCCTCCAATCTTGGACCTCCATGATCCCGTAATGACCCCACCCCCTGACAGCATGCATTGGATAGATGCACAGCTCGATTCGTGGATCCACAATATATGGATACATAAATATACATATATATCATTCGGGTGTCTAAAAATCCCCAAGTCCTGAATACCAATATAAAACCACTGAACAATCGATCAAATATACATGCATGCACTAAATAAACAGATGAACTGTATAAAAATAACATACATGTTAGTAAAAACTCAAAACAGTAGTCAAATATTATCAAATATGAAATCAGACAAAGGATAAAGTTAGATGATATTTGCCACGACTTTATTCCAAGCAGATTTGCTAAAAGGATGCTCCGAAGTATCCAAATCGGACGATTCTCTCTCCTACTGGCATGTACTCCTTTCTCTCTCCTCACTTTCTCTCTCCTGCTTTGCTTGAACCTCTGCCTCTCTCTTGATCCCCCTCCTTCGCCGACCCATCTTTGACACAGGCAACGGTGGCGACCACTGCAGCAACACCCAGCGACCAATAGTGGCGTATGCAGCCGTCGACAGCTTCCTCTCTCCACCGCGCCTCTTTCACCCATTTTCTCCCGATTCAACCGTTTTCTTCGATTCAACACCGGCATATGCAACCCCAAAATCAACATCCACAAGGAGAATAGAAGGATTTACTTGCCTCAATTTTTTCGATTTTTTTTTACAACGATGGTGAATGGATGGTGTTCATTTTTCTTCAATTCTAGATTTCTCCCTCTACATATACCGGAGCACAAAATGGAGGATAATATCATTGAAAGGGCTTTGCCGGCTTCCATTTTCTACATCCACGACAGCCACACCGGCCTCCTTCTCTCTCCTCTTTTCTCTCCTCTATTTTTCTTCCCTCATTTCTCTCTTCCCAAAACCCTTATACTCCTCTTCATTTTAATATATTATTATTATTATTATTATTATATTTTCTATTTTACTTTTATTTTATTCTAAAATCTAAATCAATACTTGATAGATAGTATGGACATATCTCGAGCTCCAACCCAACTGATTCAAATATCATCTAAAATCTTACAATCTTTAATAAATTTTTACTATATCTAAATTATCCAAAATTATAATTAATATTAAAATAATTCAAATGGGATCAAAGATATTACATATCCCTTGGCCCATTGTCTTCTAGGCCATAACTCTGTCATTGTAGTTGTTATCAGGCCTTAACTGGGCTGG
>JAOVVI020013191.1:0-11947 GCA_028571085.2 Nepenthes alata | reverse complement strand
AAAGTTAGCCACCCATTGCGGTGCATCAAGGAAGCCAGGCCTTCCATAACCTGCTCACTGCATTCTCCATACCATTATGCACGCATTCCACACGCTTCCACATCATTCATCAGCGCACCGCTCATAGCGTGCGCCATTTTCGTTTATTGCGGGATTTGCTGATTTGAGCGTCAGAGCGGCATTGGTGGGAGAAATCCCGCCGGACCCCTGACCTCTTGTTTGTTGTTTGTGTTGTGCAGGTCTAGGTTCAAGACTACGGAGACCGGACCCTTCGCCTGACTCTACCGCGTGATCAACAATCCGAGGGCTCTCAAATCCGTACAGCAACCTCCGGACCAGGGACGCAACAGTATTTAAAAGATTTAAATTTATTTTTCTAAAATAATGAAGCAAGTCAAGAATTTTAAATGTGATTGAAATAATAGTAAAGTTGTTATTTGTTTAGAATGTAACAAATCTAAACATTGTAAACCATGGAAGATGATGTTGAGGTATGCTTGAGATCCATGTACAAAAAGGAAAACTGATTTCTTAGATGGCAGATGCTTAAGCCATCTTATTAGTGATATCTCAAGTTTTATATTTTTAAAAAATAATAATAAAGGATAAGTCACATTTGGAGATAATTTAAAAGGCCAATCATTTATATAGGTGACATTGATTAAGGTACCTTACTTTTTTTGATTATGTCTTATTTGTTCATAACTTAAAACATAACTTAATTAGCATTAGTTAATAAGAGGATAATGGTTATAAAGTTATATTTGATAAAAATGAATGCAAAATTAAGGAAAAAAAATATGATAAATCTATTATATTCATTGCAAAAAGGATGAAAATCCTCCCACCCCCATGAAAAAAAAAGAAAAAAAAGAAAAGGGAAAGAAGAGTGAACTCTTATTTGGTTAAATCCTTGTGCAGTTCCAATGATCCAACAAGTGGAGGCAGCAATGAAGGCAGGTGCAGTTCCTCAAGTCGGGCAATTTAAATCATCTCTGATGTCGCAGACCACGAAGCCGAGGATCACCATGAATAAGTCCTCTGATGCCGCCGCTGGGAGTGAGGAAGCTAAGAAAACGAAAGCTACATCACCAAATGAGGAAACGACTGGAGGGGTCTCGAGAGACCCTCCTGGAAATGCGCGGTCCAGACTGCAACAAGAGATTGCCCAGGAATTTGCTGCTGTCATGGCAACTGGGACGCTACGAGCAAGCGAAGCTGCGGTCCTTGCAGCCCGGCGGGTGATGCAGAGACATGGCCGTGCTGATGCTGCAGCTTAGCACAGCTCGACGATCTTCTGTTCGAAATTCTCTTCTCCCACTCAAAGGAAGATCTAACACGTTATTTTTCGAGCATTAAATTACTTGGGATATTTGAAAATAATCACATCACGTAACAGTAGTTGGATTTCTGTGCTGATGAGGAGTTGGAGTTTATTACATTTTATGACAATGGTGGTGTAGTAGACGATCGATGACTTATTCTTTTGCTTAAATGGTGAAACAGGCAGCAATTGTTGATCATGGCATTGCCTGTTTCTTCTGTTCGACAAATAAGAATGTGGCATGGAAATTAAGGACGTAAGATTTGAAAAGATGTATTAAAAAATAACTTTGCTTTAAGGTTATGTTTATTGTTGTTTGAATTATTTGATATTAAGAACTTATTTTTTGCCATTAAAAATTAAAAAAATTTAGTCTTTAAATTAGTTTATCAGTCTTAAAAATTAATTTTTTTTATCACTAATTAATTATTCTTTACTAATTGTAGTAGAATAATTATACTAAAAATAACAGCTATCTGTCTCTTTAAAATAAATTAAAAAGGCATGGGACGTAAATTAAATATAAGTAATTATTTTTAGTATATAAAGGGATGTAAGAATTTATAATCAATGTACTGAAATATATTTTCGATAAAAAAAGTAAAAATATAATTCATATTATTTTATAAAACTAATTGTTAATAAAATTGTCATCTATTTTAAATCACCAATCAAATATATTCAGAATTATAATTTATAAGTAATTGAGAAACAACAAAAAAATCTGTCACATGAAATCTCCCACATCGAAAACGCTGTATCGTGTTATTCACTTTATAATGACGCAGTTAGACTCCTCGATCGCCGAGCTCGGTTACGCGAGCCTGTGACCCAAGTGGGGGCAACAAGTTGACGGAACGCTGAACCGATCAGGCCGGCCGGATCCACGCCGGGCAAATTACGGACTTGCCCTCACCAAGTATTGAGTCGATTCATGTAGTCTCGGCGAAGGCCGGGACGACGTGATTCCTGAAGGGGAGGGGAACGCGTGAGGCTGGTTTCACAGAGCAACGATAACCTCCCGCTCCTGTCAGTGGTAGGACAACAAGGCTGTGCCCACGTGGATTCATCAACGGCCCTGTCCTGGTGGTCCAACTGGACCGTCAATTTTTTTCTTTAATTCCTGAACCCGGTCTAGTAGACGGTGGCTGCGCTTAATATCTTCATATTTGATCGGGTCGGTTTGCAAAATTGTTTTTATTTTTAATAAAATAAAAATTGCCTAAAATATAAATTTTAGACAGTTATATAAATATGAAATACTTACTATTTTATATTTACAAAGAATATTTGATCCAACTTGCATACCAAACTATAAATCCAAAGATGATTAGATATTATATAATTTTACTTATGCATTATAAATAGATTTATTGTGGTTTAAATATGTGATATTTTCTATTTAATAGATAATATTATACGAAATTTACTCTTGTATATTGAAAATCTAAACAAAAATCTACGGCTTAAATTTTTTTAGAATTTATCATTTGATATTCAAAAATTGATAGAAAATAATATCATTATCTTTATGATAAAAATATTATTTTTTATCAATCTTTGAATTTCGATTGATAAAAAATATTATGTTATAAAAAAATAAAAAAATATATATATAAAATGGTAGCTGTTAGATCTTAATTTGACAACTACTGCATACCGTACACATTGTGATGCTCCTCATGTTGCAGTGCCCCCATTGTCACGACTAGGATAGTTGAAAACAACGCTGCATATGAAGATAAGGACAATTTAACTAATTATTATTCAATTATTTATTTTTAACTGATTTCTTATGTGCATCATAACATACCTTATGAATTATACATTATTGATGGGGTACTCATGTAGTGGACTGGCCCAAGAAGGAAGAACGACTCAAATTTATGAAGCTTACGCATTGTCCTGGACGGCCAACATGAACTGTTAATCGAACGAAAAGCCAATAAAACCAGCGTAAGAATAAACGACTGGCTCCAAGAAATGTCAATATTTTTATTAACCAGCAGGACTATAACAGGCCTCCCCTCAAATAAGCATTACATGGGTTAGGTCCAATTTGACCTGTAGAAGCTTTCTCTCCTGATTTCACGCTGTCCTAGAAGGCAACCTTTACAGCAACAGTCATCATTAGATTCAGCGCTCATTCTATGATGAAAGCACCAGATTCTCTTTCCTGTCTGCTGTAAAACCCTAGCCGTTGCAAAGCATAGAATGAAGGAGAACCTCCCAAGAAGCTATTACCGCCATTAATGCCAACGCCACGAATAGAAGTTGTTCCAACAGAGCACTGAAATCTTGCACTCCTTCCTAAAGAAAGATTCTCAACCTCTCAACTATAAGAAGGCCGTGGAGTCAACACTCCAGAAATGCCTTCTGAAAGAGAACAAATGCACAAATGCCGGAGTAGTTAAAAAGTCGATCCTTCTCCCTAACCGTTGTTGCCCGATTTTCGCAGAGGAGAGAGAGACAAAGGGCAAGGGAAGAAAAGACAATGAAAGTGAAGGAAGAGGCTCTAAAAGTTTAAATTCGGACAATCCGAGTAAGAAAACTAGTAGATTGGGTCAAGGTAAGAGCACTTTAAACTACTTTTTTTACTTGTTGTTCTTTATTCTAGTTTATTTTGAGTATCATCATTCTAATACTCATCCTAATTAAGATTTTTAAGTAAAAATATGAAAAAATTACATATTTTTTGATTTACAATGTTTTTGTAGCAAGATTTGTTAAAAACTATAATTTATTTGCTTGTATCTCAAATATGCATATTATAAAAATTCACTCCATGTTTAGAGGCCTAAAAATAATTTTTACATATTTGTACTTCAAATTTATGAATATTAAATTATTTCATATTATTTGTGTATGCTCAAAATATATTGTGTATTTAATTTTATATAACATGTTCCTCGTTGTACTGAATTTTTTTGATATTTTGTCTTATATATATTATTGATAAATTTTTATGACTACGAAATTTATCATGGTAAAATGTGTAAGTTTTATGAAAAAAATTATGGAAAAAATTCTACAATTATGTCAAGAAATTACGAACTGTTCTCCAAAATGGTGAGAACCAAGAATATATAAAATCAAGTGTAGAATTTTTTAAGAAGTTAAATAATTAGACCAATGAATATTCGATAGATAGTATATTTTGGCATGTCTAAGTATATTGTTGTGAAAATCGTTGCTTGTTAAAGAAACTGCTTGCAGTTTATGGCCTCGTCCATAGGGTATATAAATATAGATGGCTCACCTTTGGGTCGAGAGTAGAAGAAGGCTTTTGATTGTGTAAAAGTATATACAATTCAGGTTTTGATCGACTGCTTCTTTAATTAGTAATACCTACTGGTCCTAATCTCTAAAGAAAAGTAAGTTTCAGCAAGATTTGATGAATAAGATAATGAAAGAATAAGATAAAGAATTTGGAATGTTCTATGAAAGTATTTTTAGATCATATTTTATAATTATCCATTTATTCATATCTCTTCTATTATATGTCGTTATATTTTTAGTATAGAGTTTTCATGTTCTTTGATATATATATATGTGTGTGCCATACTGAGTATTTGACTCACATTCTTACTATTTTTGTTAACCTTTCAGAAGATTCACACGAATTTATACCCGACAAATAGGAATAAAGATCAGTGCTTAGTTTTATGTATTGTGAATATCCTAGGAAGTATTTAGACATCATCTTTTATATTTCTAATACATCAGTTGTACCTGGATCCACAGTAGGGTTTGGATGTATGTATTATTATGTAATTAGGAAGGCTGATGCATGTTTTGGTTGGAGCCTAGTATATCTGGAATATGTAGATGTTTTCACAGATCTGAAGATATTTGCAGGTATCTTTCAGATTTAGGTTTGATAAGATAATATGTTTTGATTCATTGTTGGAATCACGATGTCGTAGCATTGTGCTGTGAATCCTGTGTATGTTGGCGAGCATTTACTAGATCACGTTTAGAAGATTATTTATTATCAGAATTAAGTAAATGATAGATTTGGGAGTTTTTCCGTCACAATTAGCCTTTAGCTTTTATTGAATCATAGGTTTTATATATTAGTTCTACGAATCATTGTGACATCTAACTGCTCTATATGATTAATGACAATAGAAATTAATATGATTAAGTAACTTTTTATGGAAAAACTTCAGTATAGTTAAGGAAACTATGTATAGAGTGGTTTGGAAAGACGCTTTATAGGTGTAAAAGCTAAATATGAGCATGATTGAGATAGAAGTTTCATACCTGATATGTACATCAAGGGCACTCGTGCATTATTGTTCCTATATCATGGCGCATGATATACCCTCATATGCAAACTAAAATTAGCTTTCATGTCTGCTCCGCACATGATTGACGTGTGCGCACCAGTCTCACATTTGGATGATTTTAAGTCTTTTTAAATTAATTTTTCACAAAATTTTGAGAGAGAGAAACAGAAGAGAGGGTAGAATAGAAAGGAAGAAAGAGAATGTAAATTTGAAATAATTTCAAACAAATTTTTGATAAATTTAAATTAAGATAAGTATATCTAAACCTATTTTTTCTTTTGCTATAAAATTTTTAGAACTTTTTTTTCATTTCTTGTTCAAATATTCATACGTATAATATCTCCATAGTTATTTTAAGTTTGTACTGTATACTTTTATTTTATAATATTTTAAAAGCTTATACCTTAAATCAAGTATGTTGTCATGAAATTATGAGGTTCTTGGTCTTATGTAGCTCTTTTGTGCAAATATTTAATAGAAGCACTACTTTGAATTTTTTCAAAATTATATATTTTTTATTTTTCTAAAAAATTATTTAAACATGTAGAGTTCATCATTTTTGTCTAAATATGAGTCATTATAAAGAATTGATAGAATATAACTAGTATATGAATTTGTATGCAAAAGTTATTACCTAATATCAACGAATTTGAAAAGTAATATTTGATCACATTGAAATGTGAAAAAAAATATATTTTTAAATATATTTTAATTTTTTGTTTACCTATTTTATTTTTTATTGTTATTTTCCTAAATTTTGCTATAAATTTTTATGTAATACTGATTTCATAATAAACAAAGTTCTAAGAGAAATTCTTCATGATTAATTTATGTGATAGTAATTTCATGACGTGAGAAACTTACATAAAAATTACAAATCCAGTTTAAAGATTATATACAAATATAATTATTTTACTAAACTCTTTATAATATAATTTAGTAGTGTTGTGGCTACTGGTCCGAATTTAACCGGAGATGACTGTTTTTCCATTTCTTTAACCCAAGACCTGCACAATATCAAAGAAAATAAGATAGTCAAAGGACCAAAGGGGTTAGATCCCCCCAAGATCTCCGACGCTCAAGTCAGTCATGGCATTTGTTGAATAAAAAGGAAAGATCTAATTATTTTTCTTTCAAGTTAGAATATTTTAGAGAGAGAGAGAGTTCATCACTGGGCTTTGGCTTGGCTTTCCGACTTCTCGTTACTGAAAAATCGCAGAAGATAGGAAGTAGCCCCCAGCCTCCAAGCGTCAACGCGCTAATGGCAGGGTGAGTACTGCCATCATTTGTTTAGGAAGTCGTTTGATTTCTCTGATCGAAATGCTTGCTATAAGTGCCTCAGTTTTATTTTTATATTTTTAGTGGCAAAACTGGCTTTTTGGCTGAGTTCTCACAGATAGCACCAATGTTGCGACCACCGTCGCCGGAGAAGGCGTAGCCCAGATCTAAAGCCGGTGATGCCTTCTTCCCATTTCCCCTCCAATTTTGTGCCGAGATTTGATTGGAGAAAGGAGATCATAGCCGCAAGGAACCACCGCTGATATCACCGCCATCACCAGAAGAAAATATTCAAATCAAGAGAGAAGAAGGCAATGACGGCGCTCACGTAAGCTGCCGTTACCATCAATCTCGTCGCCAGACGGCTATCATCGTAACTGACGACATCGCCCGTACGACTTCACCAATGTTCTTCAAAGCCCTCTCTCTGATTCCTCAAACCAATTCCCGAGAGAGAAAGAAGGAATAATGCTTAAGATGAATAAAAGGAGAAGCTTGGCCGATCGGCCTTCTCTGAGCCATGTGCTCCATCCAGAATGTAATCCTCCATCCCAAAAAGTCATCCCTCATCCGAGAATACTTATCCTCTCTCAAAAGGATTCTCTCTCTATTATTGGAAGTATGACTTCTATCTATACTTAATCCACCACATATGCATCCTCCATTTATCTTTCTATATTTTTGGAAAGACATCTGACTTGAGCGTTGGAGGGTTTATGGTGGGAGCAATTTTCGCCGACCTCTGACCTCTCATTTTTAGTTGTGTTGTATAGGACTCAAATTCAAAACTATGAAGACGGATCCGCGTCAGATTAACCAACAAGGAGATCAAATTTGCGGCCCTGGATCCGTAAGATAATCCGAATTTTTGGTATGTAACAAGTAGTAAAATAAAATTTGATAATTTAATAAAAAATAAAAATCCATCACAATTTATTAGAGAGAGAGAGAGAGAGAGAGAGAGAGAATTTGAAAATAATTTGATAATGAACACCGTCCTAAGTAGTCCTCCCATCAAGCCAAAATGCTCTCATAGCATTAAAAAAGAGTTGGACAAACTTTTAATCATACTCTTTTGAGCATCTGAAATAAAAAATAAAGATTAATGAACAAAATATTACAGTAGCTGGATGAAATCTGTGACAATCAGTAGTTGGGAATGCTTGGCGGTGGCGGCGGCGGCGTTGAGTATGATACTCCAAATACTGGCGGAAGTGGTATATTATCAAATACCGCTGGTGCGGGTGACCCTCCGTTTCCGAAACCAGGTGTTTGCTGTGACGACGGCGGCATTTCAGACTCTTGTGGTGACGACGACGGAGTTTCATATTGTTGTGGTGGTGGGCTAGCTGTTTCGGGAGCTGGGGCCCATTGTTCTGGTGGTTGGTAAGACGGGGCCCTTTCAGATCGCCGCGGTGGAGTTTCGATTCCGGATGGCTTATTTTCACTAGGTGCTGCGGCTGGAGGTGTTGAATTGGTTAAAGGAGGCGGTGGTGATAGACTGTAGCTATAATGACCTAGGTTTGGGCACTCCTGAGTGGATGGCGGCACATGGGAAGAATAATGAAACGCAGGCGATGGCTGTTGCGGTGGACGTGGTGACGGTGATGGCAAAGAATTGTGGTCGCTTGGTGATGGTGGTGGCGACGGTGAGATCTTAGGTGGCGCATAGTGGTTCAACGAAGGCGGTGGCAGAGACGGGATATATGTCTTCGACGGTACCCTGTGAGGAGGCGCCAGAGAGTATACGGGTGGAGGAGACGCTGGCGGAGGCAGCAAATAAGGTTCGACTGGTGAAGGCGGAGGATGTGCCCTCCAAGAGGAAGACATCTTTGACACTGGCGGAGGAGGTGGCAGGACTGCAGCCAGCGGCGGCTGCGGCGGCGGCGGCCTACTAAAAGTGGTGGAGCTCATTCTCGACGGCGACCGTCTGGAGCTATTACATTTGAACTTGCTGCAGTCCACTGGTCTCGCAAACTTCGACGAACACTCCGTAGGAGATCGCTGATCAGGCTTCCCGGGAATGCAATTCTTCTTTCCATCGGCAACTGTGTCTCCTCCTTCGGATAGGGCGGCGCAGACGGGCGCCTCGCCGGAGAAGTAGTTGAAGGAGTAAGTGAAGTTCCGCAACCTAGGCTGCTGGCAGACGCCGGACGGAATAACCCCCGTAAACCTGTTGTGAGCAACGTCCAACTCCTCCACGCTCTTCAGCATCCCCATGCTCGAGGGAAGCGATCCACTCAATTTGTTGAAGCTCACATCAAACACGGTCACCTGAGAATAAAGTAAAAGCCCGCATGACTAAAATATATCCACCGGAGTCATTGCGTGGGGTATTGAGACACCAAACAGGAGAGGAGCAGAATCCTATTTCTTTATTTTTAATTATTAGATTAAAAATAATTTAATAATTAAAATTTAAATTTTATATAATAATATTTAAATAATTATTTTTTTAAAAAATAAATTTAATTTTTAATTTAATATTTAATAAATATTAATATTATAAAAAAAATTTAAAAAATATAATTATATTTTTTATTATTTATTTTTTTTAATCTTTCAATGACTATAAATAAAAAAGCATGATCCCCAAATCCATTGCGACACACGATCTATGTGGTGCTCATATGATGTGGCGTGAATAAAAATTTAATATCATTTATTAATTTTTTTTATAAAATATATTTTTTTTTATTTTTTTAATAACAAAAAAATAAACAAGAAATATTAAATAACGGCTATAATATGGTGTTATATATGCACCGTACCAAGCCGCGTTGTAGCATCCCGCTCTCCTAACTCATGGAGCCACGCGCCTGCATGATTTATCAAAATCATCTAAAGGATGCTGTCAGAATTGTTCTCCCAACTCACAGCAAACTTGCTCACGTGCAAGCATTGCCCTTTTGGAACCGGAAAAGACAGCCTGTGAGCACTGGCTAATGTGGCGGCTCACTGTCGTGCCGCAAGGGTTGTGAGGAGAGACAAAACCGATACATACTATTTTTAGCGTAAAAAATTTTTAAATTAAAAAAAAAAATACTAAATAAATTGTAAATAAGGATTACAATATATAAAAAGAGTTATAAAAATTTTTGAGATAGAATATTCGCTATATATTTAAAAAAATAAAAAAAATAATATTCAGAGTAAGAAAATTTTTATTTCATTTTATCTATTTATTTTTTTCTCTCATTTCTCTCACTAGTGGTATATTCTACTATCTAATTTTATAAGTCTGGTGGTAGACGACGAACGATGAGAGGATCCTTCTGCACTCCTGCTCCGTTCCACTCTCATTTCACGTTCCACCGTAACTATTACCGCTGCTGCTTCCGTCTACCGCTCCAGCGACAGCTACAATTTTCACCTACAGCCCTCACTTTGCTACTTGCCTCCCACTTGACTTTTGTTTTTACCATTTGCCCTCCTTCTGAAGCGCTTGGTGTGCTCTTTATAAAGATCCCGACGTCAAATCCATCTACCCACTTGGTCTGATCTTTTAAATAATTTGTCACACCAAGTCTATCTTTTCTTGCAACCTTATCAATTTCCGCGCTTTTTCAGACACGCATGCTCTACAGGTCAACTTGCTCTCTACACGGACGGCGCATGCTTTGCATGACAGCAACCTACTATGCAAAACTTACCAATTCTGAAAAGTCAACTGCTCTATACAGTCAACTGCTAGCATTCCAGACAATCTGTTCTTGGCCATCACCTAGTGTTCTCGATTGTCACTAGTCTCATTGGCCATCACCTGGTCCTCGGTCTTCACTAGTCTCTTTGTCCAAACCAACTTACTAATCGCCCGGCCTTCTATTCCGGAATTCCTTTATTGGAATTCCAGTCCGACCTTTGCATTTTGAAATTCCATACCGGAATTTCATACCCGTCATTCCTACCAAACCGGCCTTTTTGCATACCAGCCTTTTGCATACCGACCATTCCTACCAAACCAGCCTTTTTGCATACTGGCCTTTTTGTATACCGAAATTCCAAATCGGTAAATCCATACCAAAATTCTAAACTGGTCAAAGCATACCAGAATTCCATACCGGAATTCCAAACATGCTATTTCATTCTGAAAAATACAAACCCACATTTTCCATTCCGGCTTTTCATTCTGGTATTTGCCACTTGAGCAAATGGTACTCTGGAAATTCACTCTGGATTTTCACTCCGTCAAATGCCACTCCGACATTTGCACTCGAAAAATCTACTCTGGATTTTCACTCCAAGATTTGCCACTCCAGTAAATAGTTACTTCGAGATTTGCCACTCCAACAAATGCTTACTCCGAGATTTACTTATTCTGGCAAATGGTCACTTCGAGATTTTCCTTCTCAGACAAACGGTCTTCTCTGATATTTGCCTACACCGAAAAATGGACACTCTGACATTTGCCTTCGCCGACAGATGGTCTTCTTTGAAATTTTCTTACACCGACAAATGGACACTTCGAAATTTTCCTACTCTAGCAAACGGTCTTCTTCGAGATTTTCCTACTATAGCAAACAGTCTTCTTCGAGATTTTTCTTCTCCGACAAATGTTCTTCTCCGAGATTTTCTTACATCGACAAATAGACACTCCGAGATTTGCCTACTCTGGCAAACAGTCTTCTCCGAGATTTTCTTTTTTCAGCAAATGGTCACTTCCGAGATTTTCCACTCTAGCAAATGATCTTCTTGACCTTTGCTGCAACCAATTTGTAGCATTCTGAACATCACAAAAAACCTATATGATCTACCAATGACATGTCTGTTTGTTGAGTTACCCATTAGGGAGCGACTAACCCCAACAATCTCCTCCTCATGACCTTGTGGGAAAAACCTTTGCCTTTTTCAGGCGACCGTCATCGCCTGCCTTTCGGCAACTTTTACTCAAATGGGATCTCGGCGTTGCCTTCCAAAAGCCTAAATGATGCCTTCATCCACTCCACTGAACTTGGAGTAGTCCAACTCCCCTTCAACTTTTTTTCCGCGGTCGAATCATTCTCCATTGCAATCCGCATTGGCTTACCTCAACTCCACCCTTGGTCCTACTGGC
>JAOVVI020013190.1:0-11948 GCA_028571085.2 Nepenthes alata | reverse complement strand
TTCTGTAGAAGTCCATAGTTTAATTATGGGCTTAGGGTTGTGTTGCCATTGACGGAGGTTATTCAATGGAGAATAATCTGGTCCGTCACAATATATATCCTATCTACGACACAAATGGCTTGATTGTCTTAGAGGGTAAGAGAACACCTGACAATCTCTATGGTATTGAGCCAGCCGACATTCTTGGATGCAACTCAGCTAAAATTGACATCACAGAATTGTGACATTAACGTCTTGGCCATTTAAATTTTAAAAGCCTATCAAAAATTTTAAAGAAAAGCTGTGTTGAAGGGCTCCCTAAACTACCAAATGTAGAACATCATGTGTGCGGCCATTGTCAATTAGAAAAATAAATTAGAGTAAGTCACTCATACTGTAATACCTCAAATATTTTTATCTGAATTAATTTAAATTTATTTATTTTTTCATAATTTGGGTGTGATAGAAAATTAATTTAATATTATAAAAATTTGGAGAATAATTAAAATTGTTGGGCCGGTGCTTGCACGCCCATTCGATCGCTCAGGTATCAATTTAAATTTTTGGATTAAAAAAATGTAATAAATAAATAAATAATATATATATATGAATATATATTATATAATAATAATAATAATAATGACGTTATTATTAACGTTAAAAATGAAGCAGAAGGGAAAACACGGGAAGCAGATTTGCGAAGAGAGAGAATGCAGCGAGGGTTTTGCGAAGAGAAAGAGAGAGGAAGAGGAGAACGACGCTGGCGGAGGCGGCGTAGGGGCTGGTGGTGGCCGGCGACGGCCGTGCTTGGAAGTGGCTGGCTGGCGCGGCCGGTGGAGTAGCGGCTGCAGTTGCGGGAGCCGGCAAGAGGAGGCACCGCGCGAAGGAGATGCGGCCAAATGAAGCTTCTTGGGGTCCGATTCCGAGCTCAAGCTAGTTGGAAAAGTTATAGTACGCGTCGAGGCAAGTGTTCTCATACTCACTTCTTATTCTCGTTCGATCTTTGCTTGATTTTTATCGGGTATTTTTGTGTCGACATACACCATAAATGTGAAAATCATAAAACTCAAGATTAATGATCAATGAATATGTAGTTATTTGTCTAAATCGTTGTTTGAATCATCCAATTTGGTATCGCCAAACCCTAAGCCCACGCCCGAAATGGGATTCCCATTTTCCCCCATGTATTATGTTAAATTGACCTCAAAATGTGAATCACTACGTCCCAATTATATATATATCGACCAGACGTTCGATCTCACAAGAATCGATCTATTTGCGGCGTCCGAAAGCTCTAAAATCCCATGTTACTGTTCATCTAAATGAAAAAGGAAAAATTGCATGCTTCTACCTCCATATTATATTAAATTGATCTCAAAATGTGAATCACCATGTCCCAATTACGTATATATATCAGACGGACGCCCGATTTTACATGTCGCAACACGTTCGCGGTGTCCTGAAGCTCTAATTGTCCCATGACACTGTTCACCCGAGATGAATGTATAAATTTGCATACTTTACCTCCATTTAATGCTTATGAACTTTATGTATAATTGTTCATGTTAATTGTAAGCCTCAAAAATATGCATTTGTGCACCGGAGGCAAATAAATGTATTTCGAAGGATCCTAAAGTGATATTTGCCCATCTGATGTAAGAAATTTCAAACTCTCTCGTGGAATTAAATTGAATTGTTGAAAGGTTAAGAAAGATGAGAACCGAGCAAGAAATTGAAAGAAAAATTCACAATTTATGCATGATAGAACTGATCTCCCTGTTGGAGATAATGTGAATAAAATGAAATGTGGTGGATCCTCCCTCAAGGAAAGACTAAATTTTGAAATTAGGACAATGAACTTATATTTATTGGGTGGTGCCCTCTGGTTTGCCACGTACATCACGGTGGAAACCCAAGAAATACTTCGGCCGCTCATGGGGGCGGGTGATATTCATGGTATGCTTTAGGATACTTCTGTGGAAAAACGAGGATTGCCTTGGTCCTCGGAGGATATGGAGTGAATTGTTATGGCCGAGTGCTACAGGCTTAAAATGTAGCTGATGGCCGAGGGTTGCAGGCCTAAAATGTAGCCGTGGGCCGAGTGTTGTAGGTCTAAAATATAGTCGATGGTCAAATGCTGCAGACCTAAAATGTAGCCATGGGTCGAGTGTTACAAACCTAAAATGTAGCAAATGGCCGAATGCTGCAGGCTTAAAATATAGCCGTGAGCTTCAGAATGTGTAGTGAACGCATTTCTTTCCTCATTCTCTCGCATTGTCAGCTAGTACGACCTACTAGCTTTAATCCGCAAAGATTAATAAAAATGTATAAAATGTAATTAATGTAAACATGTGACCCAGGCGATCCTAGATGTCCCTTTTCTTCTCATGTTTCTATTTCATTGAAAGTGTATGTCTTCCCCCATCCATTTATCATTTTTATTGTTTATCTGCCAATTGTAATGATGTATGATTACATTTGTTGAGCTGTACGCTTATCCTTACTATCTCTCTTTTCAGATGAGAATGCCTTGATGCCCAACGAGACTGAGTAGGCAGTAGGAGCTTGATAGGTAGCTGATTTCAAGTGCGGAGCTTGAGGACATAGTTGTTTATCATGTATGAAACAGGAACTTGTAATTAATTTTGAGTACTCAGAGAATTTATATTTTGTGTCTTCTGTGATGTTGATTTTATTGTGGATGTATGGTCATTTTCTGCTGTATATATGGTTATTATACTTCCGTAGGTTTTTCTTATCGTGGTGATGATGGGTTTTTCTTTAAATGTCATCCTTTCTAACCAACGTTATACCTGAGTTATAAGTCGGTGCCATCTGCGGTGTCGTGGCAGTTGGAGGTCCTGTGGAATTGAGTTGTCTTTATTTGTAAAATTATTGTGGATAATTGTATAGGGTTTTATTCAGGTGTTTGTATTTTGACAAACGTCTGACTTATAAGCAAAATTCTGCCTAATTTTATGCAAAAATCTACAATATTTATTATGGGCATTAATTATGTGTTTTGTTGATGGAGGTTATTTAAAGAAAATAGCTCGATCCGTCACACATCCTATAGTGACATCCACACATCGTAACCCCTTGAATTATTTCATATGGATCTTATGGGGCCTACTAGAACTAAAAGTCTTGGGGGCAAAAGGTATATTTTAGTGGTTGTTGATGATTTCTCTACGTATTCTTGAAGAAACCTTATCCAAGAAAAATTTGACACGTTTGATCACATAAAAATCTTATGTAAAAAACCCACAAATAAAAAAAGAACCTCTATCATTAGAATCCGCAGTGATCATGGAAATAAATTTAAAATTTCTAACTTTGAAAATTTTTGTAATGAAGAAGGAATACATCATGAATTCTCATCGCCCATCACCCCTCAACAAAATGGCATTGTTGAACGTAAAAGTGAACCGGGTCTACCTAAGACCCGAGATAGAAATAACTTCATATGAACTTTGGAAAGGAATGAAACCCAATATTAACTATTTTCATATCTTCGGTAGTCAAAGCTTTATTTTACGAGATAGGAAAAATTTAGGCAAGTTTGACTAAAAAAGTGACGAAGGAATATTTTTTGGTATTTCCTAACTAGTCAGGCCTATCGGGTCTACAATTTACGGACTCAAACGGTTATAAAATTCATAAATATTGTTGTAAAATATATCCCTCTTGAGCATTCTGAAAGTCGTGACTGTTCTAATAAAGAGGATGATTGTGTAGAATCTTCACCTGACCAAACATTTTTTGATATTGTGCAAATAACTCCTAATTCCATTCCTGCAAAGGAACCTTCTACCAAAGTTAAGCTAATTCATCCTAAATACCTTATGTTAGGTGATTTGAATGAGGGTATGAGGTTGTGTCACCGTATTCTAAACCAGCTCGCCTATATCTATTATATTTCTCACATTGAACCCAAAAAAGGTAGAAGAGGCCTTGTTTGATGGTGCCGGATAAATGCAAAGCACGAGGAGTTAAATCAATTTATAAGAAATAATATATGGTATTTGGTTTTCCGTTCTACAAATACAAATGTCATCAGGACAAAATGAATTTTTAACAATAAAACCGATAAAAATGGGAATATCACCCAAAATAAAACTCACATTGTTGCTCAATGATATACTGAAGTGGAAGGCATTGACTATGACGAGACTTTTGCTCCTGTGACTCGTCTCAAATCTATCAGTATTCTTCTCTCCATTTCTTGTAACATGAGATTTAAATTGTATCAAATGAATATAAAAAGTGCATTTCTAAATGGTCTCATTCAAGAGGGAATTTATGTCGAACAACCAAAGGGCATTGTGAATCTTACATTTTCAGACCTTGTGTACAAACTAAAAAGGGCTCTATACGGACATAAGTAAGCTCCCAGAGCTTGGTATGAGCGTCTCACCTTGTACCTCTGGTTCGGTCGGTAAGTCATGGTTTTGTTCGAAAAAATATTGATAAAACCTTATTTGTAAAGATGACCAAAAAATATATGTTGGTAGCCCAAGTTTATATTGATGACATTATTTTTGAAGCTACAGTTGACTCCCATGCTCATTCTTTTGCTGACTGTATGACCTTAAAATTCAAAATGAGTATGGTTGGAGAACTTTCATACTTTCTTGGCTTACAAATTCGGTAACTTTCTCATGATACTTTTATTTTTCAAGCAAAATATGCCAAGGACTTTGCCAAATATTTTAATCTTGCTCACTCCAAATATACCCGGTCACCCATGAGCACTTCCTCAAAATTGGATTGTGATCCTACTGGTAAGAGCGTCGATCTAACTTCTTATAGAAGTATGATCAGTAGTCTCTTGTATTTGACCGCTAGCTGACCTGGCATTGCATTTAGTGTCAGTGTCTATGCTCGATATCAATCCGAACCAAAATAATCCCATTTAAGTATAGTTAAGCGTATTATCCGCTATATTAACGGGACTTCTAACTATGAAATTTTCTTTTTTATTGACTCCAATTTCGCATTGGCTGGATATTTTAATGCCGATTGGGCTGAAAATGTGGATGATCTAAAGAGCACCTCCGGTGGTTGTTTTTATGCCAGCTCTAACTTGGTGGTGTGGATGAGTAAGAAACAAAATTTTATCTCATTATCTACTGCCGAAGCCGAATATATTGCTGCGAGGAGTTTTGCACAACTCTTGTGGATGAAGTAAATTCTCATTGATTACGGTATTATCCAGAATACTATTCTCATTTATTGTGACAATACTAGTACTATAAATACTTTTAAAAATTTTGTCAAACATTCCCGCACTAAACTTATCGATATTCGGCATTATTTCATTCGTGAGCTCGTGAAAACTTGAGTTATCTCTCTTGAACATACTCCAACCGATACTCAATCGGCCAACATTCTCACTAAACCTTTGGATAATGTGCATTTTGAATTTTTGAGAACGACCATCGGTATATGTTCGCCTACCGAGGAGTAAACTAAAATAAAATTTAAACAAAAAAACGGAGGCTGAAAATTCCCGCGCGGGACTTTTGTTTTTTCTTTTCTCTCTCTCTCGTTGTCTTTCTTCCATCTCTCTCTCGTCGTCTTCCTTCCCTACACAAACCCTCGCTGCTTCTGAAAACTGCTCGTTCTCTCTCTCCCTCCGCGCCGTTCGTCGGTTTTATTCTCTTGCGCACCCTCTTCGGCCTGCCATTCGGTAGATCGACCTCTTCTCTTACTGATTTGAGCCAAAATCTAGGTAATTTCTCCTCTTCCTATTTCATTTTTCTGCTCGTCACCTTACCGTTAATGGCGGTCACCGGCGACCCTATTTTCGGTCCATATACTGGCCCTGGTGCTCCGGTGAGCCGTATTGGTTCCAATGTTGGGATTTAAACCCGGGTCACCTGGGTGAAAGCCAGGTACCCTACCCGGTCTCGACGACAATGGAACGGCCCAGTTACCCCGTACCATCACCGATGGGTTCCGTACGCTTCATCTCACAACTGTGAGATGGACTCCGACGTGGCGGCGCCTCTGCCGGTCGTCGGCCCGAGGCGCTGCTTAGTTGCAGCCGTGTGCTTGTCCATGGTGCTATGATGCCCGTCTGTGTTGGCTGACGACAATCTGCCGTGATACGCTGCCGGCAGTGACAGTGTGCTGTTATGCACTGTCTTTCCCATGTTATACCTGTCAACATTGTTACACCTGTTCCAACATTTGCTTGTATGTGTCTTTCCAGATATCGCCCCGCGGAAATCTCTCTCCAAAAAATCTTATTGTAAGTGCTCCCTTCCTAGCAAGCGCGTTGACCTTGACCGCTTTATTAATACTGAGGCCGTAGCTCTTTTCCCTTCTCGGATGTCACAATGACAACTTTCATTGGAGCGCGAAGCTGACCTGGCTCTCCTTGACCTCGCCATCTCCTCCATGTTCACCGACCGACATTGGGAGCCCATCCTTACTCAATTGATTGCTCCCATTTTTCTTATTATTCACGAATTCTATTCGAATATCCATAATTTTTCTCATGACTCGTTCTCTACCTTTGTGCGGGGCCATCACCTCCGGATTACCTTGGACGTGCTTGCGGCCACTCTTGGCATCCCTCGGATTGCCCAACCTGACTACCCCTTTTGGGGATAGTCCTTACCTCGCCCTGATAATGTCGCCTCTTTTCTCCATACTCACCCATGATCTGGAATGGGTGCCCATTCAAGACTACACTCCTCTCTCTTCAACCCCTGATTGTGAGTTAGATTATGCTCACAAATTTATTCCCGATTTTTCATTTATCCTCCATCCATTTTGACAAGGCGCACTTTCTATTTTCTCTTCTTAGTGGGCGGTCGAATGATTTTCCGTCTCACTTCACGTCCAAGAAGGATGACAACCTCCTCATGGTTGTCTGATTCAGCGCCTTCTGGTTGCCTTCGGTGTTTCGGTTTCAAACCTACCCCGCGCATCTCTTGGTCGGCCTATTACACGTTCCACTTACGAGTAGAGTTGCTCTCACACTCGTCGGCCGTCTCCCTCCTCAGATGACTTTCTCGTTAATTCTCCTCCTGTGGCTCTGTCCTCTCTAGTAGTGGTCGGGTCGTCGGCTCCAGGTCCCTCGCATCTCTCCCGGTCCGCTACCTCTACCTCCTCGCGCACTTTGGGCCTTCTCTCCCACATCTCTCGGTAGCTGGCTTGCTTGTCCACTTCCCAGGAGCGGTTGGAGTCCTCTGCCTTCAGCATGCGGAGGTTAATCAGGCTTAGTTTTGGTATGAGGTTCTTGCCCGTCTAGTCTCTCAGCTTCCTACCCCGGAGGAGCGTTTCTTCTCTCAGGCAGCGGAGGCTCCTTGTCCATATTCCTCTTGACGATATTTCCAGTGGCCTCTCTGAGTGTTATTTTTGCTTCGCCCCTTCGTCATTCTTGACAAAAAAAGGGGAGTGATTTTGTCGAGGGGGATTTATGTTTTGAGGGGATCATTTTTTTCTTCGTTTCAGGGGGAGCTATCACTTATGTTTTCAGTCTACTTGTGAGGGGGAGTTTATGTTTATACTCTAAGTTTATGATGACTATTATGCTTATCATCTTTTATATTGCTCATTTTCTTAGTCACCGATGTTCTGTTTATCTACTGCTATTCTTTTGATCTGCACTAACCCTGATTGTAGGAATCGCCGCAGCAGTGCCCTCGTGGCTCTTCGTAACCTGTTCGTAGTCTTAACTTTAGATTCTCTTCTGTCATTATGTATTGTCTTGTTTGTATTTTGGTGTCAATTTTGATATACACGAGCTCTATCTCGGTGGTGTCTGAACCCGTATTTATCTTGTATTTTTTCTTATACTATTTTGTATGGCGTTTTGTCACAAATTGTCAAAGGAAAAAATTGTTAGTCGTATTCTGTATTGGAATATTTTGTAACCGTGTCGGGTTGGTTCTTGGTCTCTTGTCGGCTCGTTCGGTATCAGCGATAAAATATCGATCTGGAAGATTTTCATTAGTTTCATGCTCGAAAGTTGTCATCATAAAATCTCGATGTTCATGCCTTTCTATCATTTTGTTTCACTCCGTCACTGGAAGGGCGCCCAAGGCGCCATCTAGGCATGTCCCCCCGCACCAGGCGGTCGATGAGAGCTCGAGCACCAGCATGGCACAATTTTACGAAACCGGGCGCTCGAGCTTCCAGGCACATCTTCACCTAACCCTACTTAGCGCTCGCCAAGCGCCTGACATGCGCTCGAGCGGCGCAGACCATTTACCCGAACCCTAACCAGCGCTCGCCGAGCGCTCGAGGAGCGCGACACTTTTGTATCTAACGGTTCCTCCATTTTTGAATTCTTTTGGGCTGCTCTATATATATGCCCCCTTCATCTTTATCCATGAGTTGTTTGAAAAAGCATTTGGAGACACACAAAGGCTAAGTTTATTAATTTGTTTTGTTAGAGCAAAGTTTTAGTGCCCACCGGAGAAAGTTTCATCGTTTTCTATGCGCTAACTTGTCAACGCTTTCTCTTTCTCTCGTACTAATCCGACCACACTTTCGTCCTTGCCTACGGTCCCTTGTGTTTGATATGGGAGGCGTAAAAATTGAGATCCAACGATTCGTGGGAGAAGATTGACATGAAGATCGGAAGGCGTCCGATTTCATTGTCGTGTGTAAATCCAAGGAGTTTTTTGATAGGGATCACAAGACGCGAGTAAGTTGGCTAGATTAGAGCGTCTGTACCACATGTGCTATAAGTTTATTTTTATAGTGGATTTTTTCTCTGGCCGTTGAAACTTGAAGGATTTTTCTCGATTATCGTGGGTATTGAGTTTTTTCTTCGTCATAAAAAATTATATCTTTTTACTATTATTTATTATCGTTTATATTTTATACATATTATTATTTTTATATTTAAAGATAAATATTCTTTACGTGTATTAAGTATTTATTTTATGTATTGCTTCTGCTAATTCTGCACGGGATCTAAACTTTATTGTGCAATTTGGACAGAAACGTCTTTTTCACAAGTGACTAAATTACATGTATAATTTATTATTATTAATTATTATCTATTATTTAGATATTAGTGTTATTGTTTTGAAATTTAATTATTGATTATGACACATAATTTTTTTTTTAAATTTTAGTAATAAATAAATTTTTAAAAACTATTCGGATAGTCAGATACCAACTACTCTACATATTGATAGTGGTTCAAAGAAATTAGAATCACAACTTACCTCAAATGCCACAACTAATTTTAATTCTTGTGCCCTAGAAAATATTCTAATAGTATATAATAATTTTTTAAAATTAAATTAGTTAATAATTAATAATGAGTTATCCGTAAAGAATATGAAAAATATTATACTTGTAAAAGTTTTAAAGGTATACATTAAAAAAATATGAGAGACAACGATAATAATAAATTCAAACTAAACTAATATTTTTAGGAGATATATATCATTCACTTAAAGAGTCCCCTATTTTTTTTATGGTGGAACACTACTTGTTTTAAAGACATGCACAAAAGTGCTTGTAACCTAAATATATAAAAATATCCTAATGCACTGTTAATAGTAATAATATCTATCTTTCTAATAATTTAAACAATAAATAATTTTATAATTAATATAAATAAAATTTTATTTTTTTGATTAGTTATGTATGATTATCATATAATATTTTATCTTATATTTATATTAATGCACATTAAATTTTTAAAAATAAAAAATTATAAAAAGTTTAGTGGTATAAATGAATATTAAATATTTAATAAGATTTTTTTATTACTTTAAACAATATTTTAAATAATAATAGTGCTATTTTTATTTAAATTATAATTTTAATTTTAAATAATAAATTATTTCATAAAAAGGTATGTGCTATATTATTAACATTTGTACTAAAAATATTTTATAATTTATTTCTTTATATATAAAAAATTGAAAAATATTACTCTATTTATTAGAATATTTCCTTTTTAAAACCGATAGTTAGGGATGTTATACAAATAAAACACACTTAATTACAAGAAAATGAAGATGAATTATGGGACATTGGTAGACTCAACTTATGAGGTGTTGAATACCATGTAACTGTTTTATTATATTTTAATCATCTTCTATAACAAAAATATCCCACCAGACAAATTTATTACGGATATTGATGGGTTCAGTAAAACCCGACCCAAGAAAACCGTTCAAAACCACTTTATCCAATCCAATGGCGGTTATCTTCGACGGTTGGTTACAGATAGGTGTCACGGGTGGTTAACTACGGCGGTTAACTATGGACGCCGTCTATATACAGACCTCATCCAAAGAAAAAAGAGAAAAATTATACGAAAAACCTCCAAAAACCTCCAAGAGGAGGAGAAGGGAGAGAAACAGCCGAAATGGCCAGAAGGCTTGGATCTGTGCCAACTGCGTGGCCAACAGAGTTCTGTATCCCCTCGGAGTCCACTTCGAAAAGCCGAAAGCATCGAATTCCTGAGCCATGTGCTCCGTCCAGATCCACATCTCAAAAAGCCGTCTCAATCCAGGGATCCAAAAAGAAGAGATTCTCTCTCTATTCTTGGAAGCATGACTTTCACAAAATACTCTACCCACCAACTATACACTCTTCATTTATCTTTCTATATTCTTGGAAAGATTTCTGACTTGAGTGTCAGAGGGTTTACGTTGGGAACAATTCCCGCCGACCTCTGACCGTTAGTTTTCAGTTGTGTTGCACAGGACTCAGATTCAAGAGTATGGAGATGGATCCGCGTCAGATCGACCAACAAGAAGATTCGATTTGCGGCCCCTGATTCATAGGACAATTCGAATTTCTGGTACTCATCATTGGCACCGTTTGTGGGAACCGGCCAAAAAGAAAGTTTTTCCACTAAAAAGCATAAGAACAAAACTGTCTACTTACAGCAAGCATTCCTTCGATTAGAAAAATTGGACGACTTCCTAAATAAACAATGGCAGTACTAACCCTTCCCTTGGCGCGTTAACGCTTGGGGGCTGGGGGCTACTTCCTATCTTTTGCAATTTTTCAGAAAAAGTCAGACAGCTAGGCATTCCGGCATTTCCTCTCTAAAAATACCAAACGACATTTCATCTCACGAAAAAACCGGTTTCAAATCCCGATCGGCATTTGAAAGTGTCAAAAAATCGATTTTATTTCTAAATCGGTATTTCCTCTCACTCCGGCAGCAAATACGTTATCTCATCCAATTAAAGTTCACTCCGGATTTCTGTCTCATGTTTAGCCGGTTTAGATTCCACTTTGGTACTCCCTCTACTACAGCAACAAATTTTTCTGCCCAACTGGAGCCTACAGTGCCATTTCAGCACTTTCTGGCACTTACAAGTCCATTCCGAAGTAAATTCTAAACCGGCTGAAGTGAAATCCAGTCCAGACTTTGTTCAATCCAAGAATTCCATTCTCGGATCCCACTTTAAAAATTCCACAATGAGTGACCAACGTTACCCTGGGGGCTCTTTCTTCAATCATCCATACTGCAAATTCAAGAGGAAGAAATGAAGAAAATAGCCGGCCTAGAAAACATACAGGCACAATATTCTAACCTATCCACTCCCAAGATGGCCAGCAAAAAGAGGCCCAGATTTGGCCTAGGCCGGTTTGACTTAGTCAACGGAGCGGATCGGATTGCAGCGCAGCAGCGAAAAAGAAAGAAAAAATAGAAAAGAGAGAAGGAGGCACTGAAGGCGCTCACGTAAGCCGCCGTTGCCATAAATCCCGTCACCAGACGGCCATCATCATGCCTGGCGATATTGCCTATACGAACTTCACCGGTGTTCTTCAAAGCTCTCTCTCTGATTCCTCAAACCACACACAAGAAATTGGTTCCAAAATCCAAACCGGCATTTCATCTCACGAAAAAACCGATTTCAAATCCAGACCGACATTTGAAAGTGTAAAAAACGGATTTCATTTCTAAATCAAAATTTCCTCTCACTTCGACAGCAAACACGTTATCTCATCCAATTAAAGTTTAATCC
>JAOVVI020013189.1:0-11948 GCA_028571085.2 Nepenthes alata | reverse complement strand
GGAGACTTTGCAACCTCGTCCTCCTCTAAAATAAATATTTATATTTTTTATTATTTTTTTTATTTTTATTATACTTGTAATTGCAACATTTTGTAATAATAAAACAAAATTTTTTATCATTGTGTTAATGATTCTTTCTCTCTCTTGGTTGGTTATACTTATACACACACACATATATATATATAAATTGGCCGGAGATTATATACTTAAATGCCGGGCTCTTAAGATTACTTAAACAATTGTCCATACATGGTCTCTATCTCTCAGAAATGTCAAAAGGTATCAGAGTTCTCGTGTGTTTAATTTAAGTTTTCTGGACCATGGTTAGTTGACGATAATACCTTCGAGATCTTTGTATTCGTGCTTTTAAAGAAGCCCGTTAAGTTTTTAATCTTCGGCTTCATTAGGGCCGCTTGGTTCCGTGATCAAGTTTTAATAACAGGGCATCATTTGAGCCGCTTGATAATGTAACCAAAATTTATTGACCACCAAGCGGGCTTGAGGGGCAGGTAAACGGATCTCACTTAATTTAGGGAAAGTTTAGGTTATACAATTTTATGAAATAACAAAAAAATACTTATATGAACAAATAATACGTAATTATTTTATTAATAAGATGTCACAAAGTTTACAAGCATATCAAATGATATAAACTGATCTTACATGGTCATAAGTACATTCACTGATAGTATTTTTGTGGTGAAAGGCATTCCAAATTTGAAGGGTTAGTTTGTCATTTTGAATACGTAACTTGTACACCCTATTGCGAAGAAATTGTTGAGACCAGGAACAATCCCTCGTAATTAGGTGAAAGCTTGTTCCGGTCAGTATTCTTGCCAGTAGCTTCAATGCTTCGTAATAGTAAGTTTCCCACTTCAAATTAGCGCACTCTCACTTTCTTGTAATAGTATCTAATAATCTTTTACTGATAAGCTATCATCTGCAATCGTGCCAAGTCTCGGGTTTCTTTAAGTAGATCAAGATTCTCTCGTAGCATTTGTGAGTTGTTGAGTGAGTCAAAACATTCAACTCAGAGATTAAATAGTCCTACCTCTGTTAATATCACGGCCTCGGTCTCATAGCGTAGGCCAAAGGATGTCTCTTGGGTCGGCTCTTTTGGTGTTATCCTATATGACTATAAAACAGATGGCAACTCGTTCACCATGAGCTCCCAACACTTACAAGCTTTGTCTTCAAACCGTACAGAATTGTGTGGTTAATAATCTCCACTTGTCTGTTGGTTTGTAGGTAGGCAACAGATGTATGACTAACCTTATCCTTAAATTAGCATAATACTTTGTAAAACGTTTGCTAGTTACTGGGTCTCATTGTCAATCACTATGACTTCGGAGATACTAAATCTACACTCGATACTCTATCGGATGAACTCGGTCGCATTCTAATTAGTGATCCGAGCTAGTGGGATGGCCTCGAGCCATTTTGTTAAATAGTTGATCCTAATAATCACAAACTTCCTCTGCCCGGACACAACTGAAAGGGGTCTGAGGATATTAAGCTCCTATTGTGCGAATGGCTAAGGTGACTGTAGAGCTTAGAGCTCTGTATATGACTGATGGGTAAGGTTTTCATGTATATGTCAATTCTCACATTTTTGTTTAAAGTCTATGGCAATGTGTTTCATGGTAGGCTAGTAGTATCATTATCTCATGAGTTTGAAAATAATACTCTTAGCCCCAATATGGAATCCATAGATGCCGAGATGTACTTCTCCGAGGGTATAGTCAGTCTCTTTTGGCGTGAAACACCGTAGGTATGGGATGGTGTACCCACATCCATATAACTTCTCATCTATAATGGTATATCAACCTGTTGTATTTTTCACACGCTTGGCCTGATTCGAGTTCTTTGATAATGTGTCGTTGAACAAGTATCTCATATAGAGAGTCATCCAATTATCGGCATCGACTATCTGCATTATTTCTTGCTCTGGGTCACCCATACTGGGAGCTTTGAGGATTTTGCGCATTTCTCGTGCATATTACTTGGGGTCTCTGTCACTGCAGCTCTTACTAGTCAGTCGACTTTTTCGTTCTTTTCTCTTAGAATGTGGATCATCTCCAAATTATCAAATACTAAAGTTGGGTCTCAGACTTTTGAAAGATATTTGAAAAGCTATTAGTTACAAGCCTCAAAATTTTCTTGGAATTAATTAATAACCAGTTCTGAGTAATTATAGATGATTAGGTTTTTTGCTGAGCACTCTTTGGCCAATTTAAGTTTGACACGTAGTGTTTCGTACTTTGCGACATTATTGGTTGTCAAAAATCTGAGGGTTATTAAATATTTTATCTCTGACCTATTAGGAGTTCTCAGGACCATGCCGACACAATGGCCTGCTTGCATCAAAGAACCATCCACGCTAGAGTACTTTGTTGGCCGTCGGCTTCAATAAGGTCGAGGGTTTTTAGAGTTGGGGTTATTTCAACGACGAAGTAAGCCAATGCCTGACCTTTTAAAACCTTCATCAATCGAAAATCCATTTCAAACTCACTGAACTAAATGGCCCATTTAACAAGTTGTCCTCACATGTCCGGTCTCTACAATATTCCATTTAATCGCTAGTCCATCAGGACAATAATTTTATATGCCTGAAAATATGGTCAGAGTTTTCAGGTAGAATACATAAGCGCCAAAGCCATCCTCTACACATGAGAATAATGGGTCTCTGGGTTGTTTAAGATCTTACTAACATAGTACACAGGCAATTGCCCGTCAGATTGTTATCGAATTAGGATTGAGCTTAAAGCGGTGTTGGAAAGTGTAAGTTACAAATACAACTCCTCATCTTCTTGAGAGGAAGAGAGAACTGGTGGGTTCGAGAGATACTCATTGAGCTCTCAGAACGCAGCTTCGTAGTCAGTCGTCCATTGAAAATAGGCTGCCGTCGTTCCCCTCAAAACTTTGAAGAAAGGAAAATACTTTTTGGCTGGCTTAACCAAGATGCGGGAGAGCGCTGCCAGTCTTTTAGTTCGCTTCTGGATTTCTTTCACTGTTTGAGATGAGTTCATGTCAAAAATTACTTTAATCCTTTTAGTGTTTGCTTCAATTTCTTGATGTGAAATAATGAAACCCAAAATTGTTTTTGAGGTCACTCTGAACGTACACTTTATCGGATTGAGTTTCATTTGGTGTGCTTAAAGGACATTGAACGCCTCGTCCAAATCGCGATATGGTCGTCGATCGTTGTACTCTTAAGGAGCATGTCATCCACATAAACTTCTATATTTTGTCTGATCTGGACTTCAAACATTTTATTGACAAGTCGTTAGTAAGTGGCACCGACATTCTTTAGTCTGAAGGATATAACTCTATGATAGTATGTTCCTTAGTCGGTTATGAACGACATATGCTCATCGTCCTCTGACCTCATCCGAATTCGGTTGTAGCTTGAATATGCGTCTATGAAGCTTAATAGTTCATGTTCGGATGTTGAGTTTACGAGTAAATCAATCATAGGTAATGAAAAGCTGTCCTTCGGACATGTTTTCTTTATGTCGGTGAAATCAACGTATATCATTCACTTCCCGTTATTCTTCTTAACCATGACCACGTTAGACAATTAATCTGGATATTGAACTTTTCTATTAATCCAGCGTTGAGCAATTTTTTCACCTACTCACGAATGACAACGAGTTTTTCAATCAAATAAGTCCTTTCTCTCTGCCAGACAGGTTTATGACCGAGATCTATAACCAACTTATTAACCATTATTCTAATCGGTATTTTTGGCATGTCGCTAGGTGTCTAAACAAAAATGTCAAAATTCTGTTGGAGAAAGCCGATAGGTTGGCTTCGGAGGGGCTCTAGCAGTAAACTTCTTATTTGAATGCACTTATCTTGATCATTGGGGTCTAAAGGGATCCGATCCATAGATTCTCTAGATCGAGCTTGTAATAAAGTAGTTTTGTCACGAAAGTTAAGGTCCTCTATTGGTGGACTGGGGGTGTATGAATCATTTGGAAAAAGTAGCATATCCGCTCGATCATCTGGTCACCAAGGACTTCTCCATGATCGAAGTCGCTGCCCAAAAGTCATTAAATAGAGGCACCCGAGGATAGCATAGTAGACCAAAAGAAGGTTTACTATCAAGAAAGAAAGTATCTTGGTGGCCATTCTCGGATAGGTGCCCAGTGTTACTTTATTCTGGACAACCCTAGAATAGGTACTGGTTTGTTGTCAAATTCGTACAGGGGTCCATCGGTGATTTTCATTTGACTTCCTTTTAATCCTAATTTAAAGTACGCATTAAGATAAAATAAAATTTTTAAACTTTTATTATCAATAAATACTCATTTCAACTAATAGTCTGCACTACTATCAGAGATAAGTGTGGTTACAACCAAGAGATCATAATGTAAAAATATTACATGTGTCATATCTTCATTACTAAAACTAATGACGTCATCCCTAACTTCTACCATTGGCTTCTTGTGGACGGTGGCCATTCTTGAGCTCTCTAGAATGTCCTCTCATGTTGGATGTATCGTAATCATGTTTACAACTCAAACCGCTACTCGGTTTCTTGGCTACTCGGTCTCGTCCCCATCTGCTCCTTCGAAAATTTGTTTTGGTCTTTACAGAAAGCGGGTGTGGTATTCTTTCCAGATAAGCTCTTTAATTTCTTTTTGGAACATCCGATAGTCTTCATTACTATAGCCTTTACACCGATGGTAGTGACAATACTTTGATTAGTCACCTCAATTTGGGTTCTTCAATGCCTTCGATCATTTGAAAAATGTTTTATCGCAAATCTCATCAGGATGTTGGTACGAGAGTCATTCAAAGGAGTTAAGTTCAGGAGTATGAACTCCCTCCGTGCCGTTGGTTCGGATTTCTGCTGCTTCCTTGGTCCTCGAGGACGCATGTGGTCCCCATTCTTCATCTTTTTTCCACTATCCTTTAGTGAAATTGGTCCCCTTGGTCTGACCGTTTTGTTTCTTTGGACTCTTTAGCTACTATATAAGTTTGAGTAATGGCCTCAACCTATCTGAAAGTTTGTAGATTTTTGTGGTCAGATATTTGAAGAAGTCCATAAACTCCAAGGTCGATATAAAGACACTCAGTTTCATCTCATCGATGAGCTTGAGTATCTTCTTGGCCTTGATCACAAACCTAGTTAGAAACTTCTTCAAACTTTCATTTGGCCCTTACTTGACCTGGGCTAAATGCCATGGTTGCTTATCCTCCCTTTGACTGGAGGCAAATTGAGACAAAAAACCATCGGCCAAATCTTGGAACTTCCAGATTGAGTTTGGCGGAAACCGATAGAACCATTTTTGGGTGTCCCCTTTGAGAGTTAAGGGAGAGCACAAACATATTGCTATCTCGTCTAGACCTTGAAAGCTCAAGAGAGTGTAAAAATAGTTTAAATGGTCCATCAGATTAGTGCTTCCATCGATGGATTTAGGGTTGACATCTTGAACTTGTAAGGGAGCGGATGGGTTTGGATCTTCATTGTGAATGGAGATATCCACAAATCAGCAACTCATCCTTCGCCGTCTCCTCCAAAAATGTACTGCTATATTTTTTTAACTTTTTCCTCTATCGAAGGAGGAGCTACCATCCTCTTCTCATTAAGGAAGATCCTCAATTTTGAAGGCTTTTGTGTGGCCAGAGAGGTTGGACGGCTCACAACTTTCAGAGGGCGCGCACAGTGTGAGGTTCCTGCCCAATATGACGGCTCTCTATCGTCACGAGAATAACAAGAATTTCATCTTTCAGGACTATCCTCCTGGGTCCTATAGCTCAGATGACTCTCTAAGTGCATCGAGACTTTATTACTCAATGCAGCTTAGGTCCCAAGGCCTTTAGGCTAACGACCCTTATCTGTCAGTCACTTCTTTCCCCTCTTCCTTTGCTTGGAAGTTGTTTATGGAAAGCGAAAGATGGAGCCCCCTTTGGCCGCTCATCAAGTCGTGTGCAAATAGTCTAGACGGTTTTGGAAATGTCATTCATTCTCATCACAAGCCCTTGTATATAGGGATCATAATGATCATCTACCCGACTACTTCTAATAAGGCAATTGCCACATGAGGCGGCATCTCTGACTGGTGCACTGACCTACACTTGTGTATTCACCATGTTGGCTTTTATAGGAGTGTGATAGTCGACTTTTTAGTCGCTTCCCACAAACGACAACAATGATATACCATTAGATCTGGATTATAGTACGGATTAGATAGTCAAAATTTATCCATCGAATTTGAAATGGGTTTAGTCTCTATACACTCTTAATCTGAATTATGTGCAATACAATAAAATATAGTTAAATAATTGGTAAAACCCACTCCTCAATATATATATATTCTCCGACCATCAATTCATAATCCTTTTTTCCAGAAAAGAAAAATGAAAGGATACAAGTAAATATACTTATTAAAATAATTTTGTTGTGATTTGCACTTTTTTAAAAACATTTTAGAAAAAAATGTGTATACCCTCTGAACGTCTTTAATTTATCTTTTATACGGATGAGTATCATCCCCTCTTCCTGATGAGAAGGATGACTTTCTATAAAAGTTAGGGACGATTGACTTTTTTTAGCAACCACCTAAGAAATGATAAGTAGATAACATTTTACTCAACTAGCGATTTAACTGGTATCCGAGACCGTTGGGTCTAGATAAAAGATGAAAACCATTTTAGCCGTTGGAGTTGGTTCCGTTTTTTCTCAATGAGTGAACTGCTTGAATCAGTCCGACGAGCACATCTATTGATTTGGGTCGTATCGGCCGACTGGGCCTCCATATTTTACTGGCCAAATTCCTGAGCGGATTCTTCCCCTTGGACCGTTAGTAATAATATTCATTAATAATATTTATTATTTTTATCAAATAATATATTTTAAATAAGTATATTAAAAAATAACTTTTCTAATAATTAATAAATAATTACTATGTTTAAATTATTAATATATAATTATATTTTTTACCAATTTAATAAATAAATGAATAATATATATATCATGCTATAACAGGGGACATTTCTTGCATTTAATAAACAGACGTGAGAATATCATAACAGCTCTCTGTTATTATATTAATAATATCTTGCGCCGGAGGCTCCTGGAAGAAGCTCTAGAGACCAAATACCCAACACACAAACACGTCACCCAGAACCCCACCTGCACCGCCCGCCGGAATCCTTGCATCTCCGCCTCGGACAGGTCCGTATGACAGTCATACTCGCCGTCCGATCCACTCTCCGGCCCATCAGAGCAGCGACTCCACCACCCACTATCTGATTCACCATCCATCTCTCTCCCTTCCGGTATCTCCTCCAGCCCCTCAAACCCCCTCCACCGCCTCCGTCTCCTCACCACCACCTCCACTGCCTCCCTCATCGCCAGATTATCTC
The DNA here is from genome assembly GCA_028571085.2 of Nepenthes alata. Lineage (NCBI taxonomy): Eukaryota > Viridiplantae > Streptophyta > Magnoliopsida > Caryophyllales > Nepenthaceae > Nepenthes > Nepenthes alata. The sequence continues at coordinate 4,571 of JAOVVI020013189.1, read as the reverse complement.
TACCCTCCGCCATCGCAACGGAAACCTCCGCCGCCGCAACTTCAACGGCGACCATGTCCCTCCCCAGCACACACTCGCACACCATCCTCCACCCGTATCCATCGCTCCTGAAAATCCCCTTCAACACCTTCTCCCCTCCCACGTACACCTCAAACCGCACGCCTTCACTGACTCGTACCCGCTCCCTGCTACCGAACAAGAAACGGCCGCCGCTCTGGGTACCCTGACTGACCAGCCGGTGGAGCGTGACGAACCCGCGAATGTCGGGCCGGATCTTGAACCCGTTAATCTCAAGGAGGCTTCCATTTATGCGGGGGAGATAGAGCAATGTGAGGGAATCGGGTAGCGACTGAGGCGAATTCGGTGAGGGCGCTGATAGCTTGACATAGAAATCTTTGATGGTGAGGCTGTCTCTGTCGGGTTGGTGTAAAAGCTCGCGATGTTCAGTGGATTTACACATGGCGTTGGAGTGATGGGGTTTCTACAGGAATCACTGGAACGTAGAATTCGATTTAGATACAGAGAGAGAGAGAGGACGATTTGAATGAAGGGTGGTTTGGGGTGGTTTTAAGGTGGTGGCGTTGGGGTTGCTGCCGGATTTTGGGCGAATTCAAGGGGCGGCGGTGATCGCACACGGTTTTGGTGGTTTCAGCGATTGAAAGAGACGGACAGCGGAGGCAGCTTCAGGGTTGGCCACTTGTCACCTCTTGTTTTTAGTTTTGCAGGCGGCGACGTCGGTTTTCAAGTTCCTGGCAACCTGCACCACTTTTAGGGGTTGAGAGATTTCATTTTGAATGATATAATAATTAATTTTTAAAATTTTTCAAAAATAATTAAATTAAAATTATTTATTAAAAATAAATAATTTAAATTAAAAAAAATAACTATTTTACTTTTTCAGAAATAAAGCTTCCTTTATCCCACTTTGGCTTGACACGGCCGAGTCACTCGAGTCAAAAATTATAACTGTATTCATATAATCTAACCGGGTCAATTCGGACCGACTCATCAATATTTTTTTTATTTTTAAATATTTTTTTTAATTAATAATATATATCTATATAAAAAGGACATTAATATATAAAACACTTTTAATAATAAAATATTTAATTTAAATATTACCTAATTATATACTTCAATAAAAAAAGAGTTTACATAAAAAAAATTAAATATAACTTATTAAAATAATTATTTTAAACTTACAATTTATTTAAAATAAAAATATATTTTATCTATCTATTCAAATCACACTCATCCTATTTTTCCATTTTGTTTTTTTTAAAAACTATATTTACAAATAAATATTTTCTAAAACCGTAAAAACATCATGTACATAGAATGACCAGAAATATAACGGGCTAATATTTATATAACAATATTATTTATAATTTAATTTAATTTCATCTTCATATATAAGAATAAATTTTGAAAAAAGAAAAAACATAAAATTTAGGTCATGCCTAATTTGTGAAGACCAAATACGTTCGTAACGCTCCTATTTCCAAAGGAGATATTGGTTATATTTTTATAATTATTATATAATATTAATATTCATTAAATATTAATTAAAATAAAAAAATTTAATTGTTGAAAAGATACTAAAATTAGAATTTCAAGTCTCATTCCAGCTCGCTCGTTTAATATCACATAATCAAAATTCCAATTATTCATAGACAGGACCAAATAGATAAAATATTTTTAATTATTTAAATTTATTTATTTTTTTAGTTTAATTTCATAAAAATGTCACCTTAAAACTCATAACACTAATGTCTAAAAAGAAGAATTGCCCAAACATAATTAAAAACAATTTTCAAGTACAAAAAAAAAAAAATACGTAAAAATTATTATTAAAAAAAATAAAATTTAACATAAAAGGCCCGATCACCGCTGACATTTACCTAAAACTTACATTTATATAGATTTTCAATTAAATTAAAAACATTAAAATTCATTGCAGGCTAATCGTTTCCTTAATTTTTATGGATAGATTAAAAAAAAAAAAAAATTCAGCGAGGCCTTCAACTTAAATTCTATTGAAATCTCATTCAATCCAAACAAAACGTAAACCGGCCTTCAGTTCTCATCATTTTCCCGGTTTTCCTTTCACGAATTATATCACAGCATATGGATTATGAAACAGTCACAATATACAGAACGTCAGCATAAACAAATATATATATATATATATCCATAATGTAAAATAAAAAAAATATTAATAATAAGCCATGTAAAATCAGAGAAATTACGTTGGATAAATGAAGGGGAAAAAAATCAACAGAGAGAAAATGTAATTAATTGAAAATATGGTAAGTGATAAATCATCCGGTGATAATGGCAGCAAGAACATCGCTCTTACCTCGTGCGAATATCGTGTAAACCAGCCGGATTGCGTCCAGCCATCCATCCAACGACTCCCACGAATCGGCAACCTACCAAGCAAGTCGGCAGTCCAAAAACAGGGATCAATGATTCACGCATTTCTGTTCAGAGTTATTGAGAAAATGAAACGCCCTTTTGTCACATCCAAAATATCATGAATTATATGATATCTCATTCATTCATTCATTCGTACCAAAGGCAATATGTTTTCCAGTGTAGTAGGTAATAACAAAAATAGTATTTGTTATATTATAATCATATATGACAGTAACTAGATTGGACCGACTATATAAATCTGTTTTTAATATTTCATCGGCTCAGTATAATATCCTTTGAGAGCACCAATAATTTTAAATCGTTTTTTATTACATCATTCCTTTCCTCCAACCTTAACAAATTCACATTCCCTTCAAGTATTTCATTGGCCCTATGTTTTAAGTATTTAAACCATTTTAAGCGTCAGTTTCTCATATTATTTTTTATATGTTCAGCTTTTGTTATGTCATTACTCCTTATCTTATCTTTCATATATAAATTTACTAGTCTTTGTTAGGATTTTTCACCCCTAGAATGCTTGCTTTTTGAACATGTTGTTTGATTGCCAATACTAAGATCCATAAATATTCATGTTATTTGATTACTAATATTATGATCCATAAAATATAATATTATGACCATAATACTGGCACCTTTGGGAGATATTTCAATGATTTGACACTTATCCAATTATCCTTTTTTTATGTAGGTCTATTAATATATATGGATGAATAAGATGTCACATCATTTACGGTGTCCAAAGAGCAGCTAAAGGACATTCCTTTAACACTACTCTAACAATGATAACAATATTGCTCGAGGTCACGAGTCAAAGTGCCAAAAAATCTCACCACCCTGCCTCCTCCCCGAGGGGAAAAAATAACATATGAAATAATCGAGGCAATTGACTCGAGGGAGCATGCTATGAAAGAGAGTTTATAGGGCATATCAGATAATATATAGTGATATCAGATATATTATAATAACAATATTTTTGTAAATCTTAAGCCAACAGAAAAATATCGATCGATATATTAATTAAATATCCAGTATGTTGGTTGATATATTGTTGATAAGGTACCAATTCATGATATTTTTGCACTATTGAGAGCCTGATATTGATATATATCGATCGATATTTTTATCTATTATCTACAAGCTACGAAGAATATGTTGCAGAGGGACAGAGATAGGTCAAACACCGAAACAGTGAGAGCCAAAGAAGTAAGAAGATGCTTACAAAGAAAGCGGGTCCGTCGATGGTGTCAATGCAGAGGCCTGGACCTGGTGGCAAAGTGAGATCTGAACATGCTGACACTGAAACAATATCGGGTATGTCAACTTTTACTGCAGGTTTTTTGACATTCCCTGAATCAGTTGGCTTGCCAGAAAGGCTTCTCCGCATCTGCTTCTGTTCATCTTGTATGAGCTGCATTAGAAATTGACACCCTGTAAGAAGAGAAGATTCTTCATTCGTTCAATACTGCATGATTGTCAAATTAATTCCTTTATTCCTCCGATCACGTCCTCCAAATTTTATCAGCGTAAGATGAGCAAAGAGAGTGAAAGGGTCTCTATAATTGGTGTCACTCATTGATGAAAATATTGGTATCGTAGCCATATCGGTATCAGTCATATCGGATAATATATATTAGTATTGAATATATCGGAACAAATAAAATTTTTAAGAATTGTAAGCTGATGTGGAAATATCAGCTGATTTATTAGCCAAATATCGAGTGTGTTAGCAGATATATTATGACACATCACCAATACGATAACATATCGTAATATTATTACAATATCAGAAAATATTGGTATCGGGATAGTGCTGACATTTTCATCTATGGTGTCACTGGTGCAATCCAAAAGGAGAGGTTTGGCTCAGGAGATCTGTAGCCAAGAATTACGGGCTGTTCTCACCACTCTTGCCTTTACAACACCAAAATCACACTGTAACCACCCTGTTACCAGCACTAATCAGCAAGTGCATGGCCACCACCGCTGCTGCTGCTGCTGCAGATGATAAAGGATGTAATGTACTGCCACTGGCCATTAGCCAAAGTAGCACAGTTTAGCTTGCAGTAAAAAGGACGAGATGAAATGCTCCTAGCAAAGGTGATAAAGGGTGGCTGTTTTAATGCTAGGGACAC
>JAOVVI020013187.1:0-11949 GCA_028571085.2 Nepenthes alata | reverse complement strand
AAAAAACATTATGTTAGAAGACAAGTAAGTTCTAAGTCGTCCCATGATTTCAACATGTTTTTTGAATAAGAATTAGAAGAAGCACTAAATAAAGGAAAATATAAAATAAACAAAGATAAGCCTTTATCCACGAGCTCATCTGTATAAATCGTTTCATGTTTTTTCCTTATCTATATGCATATTTGGCCTCTTAATCCTTTCAATGTCTCTTTATGTATATACATATATGCGTGTGTGTGTGTTTTATATGAAAATTTACATGTATTATTTTTATGGTACATTGATGAGCATAAAGCTCACCCCTTGCTGTTTTTGCCCCATCCTAGATGGTACCGATGAGCCGATGTCAAATGAAAAGAGTAAATGTAAGGGATAGATAATGCAAGGTTGCTGGACCTCGAAGACTTGAATGTTTTGGATGTGTTGATGTAATGTGAATGTAAATAATTGATATTTTGGATGAATGTTGTGTATTAAATTATGGCATGACTTGATGTAAATAATTATGGATTTATATTATGCTTCCATAGGTTATTTGTGGTTATAGTTATGCTTCCACAGGAACAATATTAGGTTTTGTATTGGTTCCTAGATGGCATCTCTCATTTGATCCAATATAGTAGTTGAGATTATAGTGCTACAACCATAAATGAAATGGCATTTGATTGTGTTCCTGTGGATGTGTTGTGGTTGAATTTTTTATGTTTATTTAATTATATGTATTGTACAAGGTTTATTATCCAGGTTATATATATGGCTATTGTCCATATTCAGGGAAGACACTACCCAATTTTTAAAGAAATTAATATAATTATAATTATAAGATAATTTGGTCAAGTATGATTATTGACGGAAGGTCATAGAGGATTATGACCGGTTCCATTACAGCTGCTCCCTTGTTGCGCCCAGCAGCACTATGTCACGCCCGTGCTAGTGCCTTGTTGATCCCAACGACGCCCGCATCGCTTGTGGTGCTCCAGCAGCTCCATTTTTGCACCCAGCATGCTCCAAAGAATTCCCTTTTCACGCCAGTGTCACGCCCAGTAGCACTAGTGTCATGCCTGTGTTGGTCCCTTGTGGCTTCCAGCAATGCCCACGTCACTTGTCGTGTTCCAATGGCTCCCTTATCATGCCTAGTAGCTCCCTTGTCGTGCCCAATAGCACTGTTGTCATGCTCGTGCTGATCCCTTGTCACTTGTCGTGCTCCAGCAGCTCCCTTATCACGTCGAGTGGTGCTGCTATCACACTAGTATCATGCCCCAAGAACACCCTTATCATGCCGGTGTCACGCCCAGTAGCTCCCTTGTCGCCCCCAGCAGCGCTAGTGTCATGCACGTGCTGGTCCCTTGTCACCCATAGAGGTGCCTATGTCGCTTGTCATGCTCCAGCGGCTCTCTTATCGCTCCCAATATGGCTCCCGGAATGCCCTTGTCATGGTAGTGTCAGGCCCAGCAGCTCCCTTATCACGCCGAGTGGTGCTACTATCACACTAGTATCATGCCCCAAGAACACCCTTATCATGCCGGTGTCACGCCCAGTAGCTCCCTTGTCGCACCCAGCAGCGCTAGTGTCATGCACGTGTTGGTCCCTTGTCACCCATAGAGGTGCCTATGTCGCTTGTCATGCTCCAGCGGCTCTCTTCTCGCTCCCAATAGGTCTCCCGGAATGCCCTTGTCATGGTAGTGTCAGGCCCAGCAGCTCCCTTGTCGTGCCAAATAGCACTGGTGTCGCGCCCATGTCGGTCCCTTGTCACTCCCAACGGCACCCGTGTCACTTGTTGTGCTCCAATAGCTCCCTTGTTTCACCCAACGGTGCTCACAAGAACGCCCTTGTCCACTGGTGTCATGCCCATGCTTGTCCCTTGTTGCTCCCAGCGGTGTCCGCGTCACTTGTCATGCTCCAGTAGCTCTATCGTCACCTAGTAGCTCCCTTGTCGCATCCAATAGCACTAGTGTCGTGCCCGTGTTGGTCCCTTGTTGCTCCTAGCAGTGCCCTCGTCGTGCTTTTTGCGCACCAGCAGCTTCCACGTCGCGCCAAACAGTGCTACTATTGCGCTAGTGTTGCATCCCAACAATGTCATTGTCGAGCTGGTGTCGCACGCCAACTACGTTGTTGTCGTGCCTAGCATTGCCTGGGTCACTCCCTAGGAACACCCTTGTCATGCTCGATAACTCCACAGCGGGCCCCAGTAGTGCCCTTGTCCTACCAAATGCGTCCCTGCGGTGCCTGGTCATCCCCAGCAACACCCGGGTCGATCTACCACCACCCATGTTGTATCCTTGTGTCACTAAGTAGGTTCCTTGTCACGCCCAGCGGTGTCCTTGTCGCACCTTGAGACACTTGTGTTGCACCTAAGCAGCGCCCTTGTCGCCCAGGGAGCACTCTAGCAGTGCCCTTATTTCACCCAGTAGTGCCCTTTTCACCCCCGTGTCCTACCTAACAATGCCCAGGTCTCTCCCCAACACCGCCCGTATTGTGCTCAGTAGCGCCTCCGCACCCCCCACCGTTGCCCTTGTTTAGCCCTACATGCCCCAGTTGATCCCTTGTTGCCCAACTCTGATAGATTCTGTCATTCAGAATAGGAACAGAAGCCCAAAATCTCACTGGAGGATCTAGAGAAAAATGAACATAGTTTTCCCTAAAACTGGGTTAAACAAAAATGTAAACCTATACTAAATCTGTATAACAAATCGGTACATGCACACAACTGTCCACAATGCCACCGTTTTCCTATAACACATATTTATAGGACCACAAGAACCATCCATGGCCTTAATTTAACAACCCTATCAACTATACCAGAATTAAGACAAGAGATGTCATCTAGGACTTGTACAGAAAACTAAAAAACATATAGTGGAAGTATCTATATCTACGATATAATCTGCAGAAGCATAAATATGATTTTTAATAGTTTGCAGAACAAATACAGTCATTTATACATAATTTCCTTTACAAAATTTTATGGCACATGTAGAACTATTAGATTTCCCAAAATGTTTCAAGATAAATCTTTGAGCCTTCACCGAGGCTCTAGAACCTTCCTTGCTAACTCTAGCTACACAAGGTCCTATAGTTTCTTCTCTTTATCCTTATCTAGAGGGGGAAAATAAAACAGTGAGCCGATGCCCAGCAAGGTACTAAAACATGCAGAATGTAGTAATCTCATAAAGAACATAATACAGTAAGGCAGGCACAGTTGTATTTAAAGTATAAATGCGATAATACAATGATTGCAGAAATATTAGCAGAACATAATTGTAGAAGATAATAGAAATGCCATGGGAAAAAAGAAACATATACATGGTTCATCAGAAGAGCATGATTCTACATGAATAGGCTTTCAAAAATCATTAATTATGCTTTCATGCAAAACATATGGGAAGATGAGTAGGAACATGTGCAATAATCATGAGGAAAGAATAATTTTTCCTTATAAATAGGTCTCAGGAAACATAAATCACGCTAGGACAGAAAACCACATTAATATCAGATTAGTGGAACAGAAGCAGTTCATGGAAACAGGAGCAAAGTATGAATCTATTTAAACATGCAATAGTTTCATAAAGCAGTTCCAAATCTTAGTGCTTTCATCAGAAAACTCTAGTTTAATATCCTAAGGACCCAACTAGCATACCCTACTACTCGAGGGGGTTGAATAATCGATTATAGATTGTGTTCACTCTACACAATCTAAGACCAGAAATAGTAACAGTAGATCCCTTCTCATTGGATCGATCCCTTCCGTGGGATCCAGAAATAATATCCTCCTTGTACAACGCTCTGAGGATGATGAACCACATATAATTCTATGGATAGAGTTATCCTTGATTACCACCGTAATGTCCTAAGGCATGCCAAAGAACCTTACTAGACCGTAAGTCAATCCTGGGTCCTAGTTAACTGTATTAAAAATAGTTTATTCTTATTTCTTAACGAAAAACCCTTTTCAGTTTTAGAATTCAGTTAGAGTTTCACAATAACTCTTCAGTTCGGTTCAGAATATACGGTAACAGTTTGAAACTCTTCAGTTTTACTTCAGAATATACAGTATTAGCTTATAAACCTTCAGTTTTGCTTCAAAAATCCATAGTGATTTACAAGTATAAGTCTGTGTAAAATTTTTAGAAACCGATTACACCAGAAGTTTTATTTCAGTACAGATTAACTTTTATATAACATAAATTACGGGTAAAAATCATTAAAACTCATCATTTTCGTAGCTAGAGTTTGGCCGAAATTACTGAACGATAAATGGACACTTAACACATGCATTTTCATGAAATCGATGCCAGATATTGCAGTATATACATGTAAACATGAAATCTGTCCGATTAATTTACAAAAATAGGCTTTATTTATGCAGAATATGGAGAAACATGCTTTTATGGCATAAATACAATTTCAAAGATAGTAAAACACTGTAAAAAATGGTAAATAACATCCGGAGTACACTTGACAAATTCTATCTACAATTACCGTGACTCGAATCGGGACTAGACGGCTGATGTTTCCCCTTTCCTTTCTCTTCTCCCTCCTTCCTCTCTTCGCTCCTTTGGTTCTGCTGAGCTCCCCAGAAACCAAAACCCCAAAATCCCCAAAACTTTGAAGGGAAAAGGGCTCACGTGCACATCATGTGACCGGCGCATGAGCAGCGCTGCTCGAGCACACTGCTCAGAACCCGGGGCCCTCTCGCCTTGCCTCAAGGTGCCCGCGAGCGGCTCTCACACAAATTTGTGCCCACCTGGTGCATGAGTGGTGCTGGAGCACCCGGCGCTGCCTTGGTCCATTTTGCCTCTTTTGCTTTTATACCAAATCTTCCCACATTATTAAGCCTAAGCATTAATTTCGTTCATATAAGTAATCCATAATTATCATATTTTGGGATCGGGATCTCACACTAGCAGTTGCCTTGTCAAACCCATGCCGCTCCCTTGTGTCACCCCAGCGATGCCCTTATCGCGCCTACCAATGTCGGTGCACCTGTGTTGCACCCATGCCGGTCCCTTGTTATAACCAGCAGCGTCTGTGTCACTTTCCGTGTCCAACGTTCCCCAGTAGCGCCCTTGTTGTGCCCCATTAGTGCCATCGTTATGCCTAGTTGTGCTGGTGTCGTGCTCGTGTGGCTCACTTGTCGCGGCAAAGTAGTGCTCTTGTCATGCTCCATCTATGCCCTTGTCGCGCCCAACAACGCTGGTGTTGTGCCCATGCCACTCCTTTGTCGGGGCTTAGCAATGACCTTGTCATGCCCCATCAGTGCCCTTGCCATGCCTATGCTGCTCCCTTGTTGCATCCCAGCAGTGCCTTTGTTGTGCCCCAGCAACGACCTTGTTACGTCGAGTAGATGTTGGGTCACTCCCCCGCACAACCAGTGTCGCGGCCAACAACACTTGGGTTACTCCCCGGCACAACTAGTATCGCACCCGGTACCTCCTAGAAGCACCCAGCGCATCCCAAGGTCATTGCTTAGCACCACCAGTGTCACACCCAGTTTTAAGATATCAAATTTTTTGGATCTTCTATCATCAAAAAAATCTAAGGGCCAAATTCTTTTGAGGTGAAGGAAAATGTAATCCTGTCAATGCCTGTTGATTGGAAAGCATGAGGGGGAAAACGTAATCCAGTCAACACCTGTTGACCGAAAATCTTGGAGGAAGGCTTATCCGGTTAACGCTAGTTGACCGGAAGGGAAAGAGGGAAGTAATCCGGTCAACGCCAATTGACCAAAAATGTTAAAGGTAAGTAAAATTTGGTTAATGCTAGTTGACCGGAATATGTAAGAAGGAGCAACTAAATTCGGTCAATGCAAGTTGACCAGAAACACGAAAGAGAAACCTAATGGAGAAATGAAGGAGGAACATTTAAAAGAATTAAAGACAAATCAGGGTAAGATGGAGGCCAGAAGTACTGAGACAATAAAAGGAGACATAGCCAGTCAATGCCAGTTGATCGGAAATAATGAGGAAGCCCTTACGAAAAGTAGAGTCAGAATTACCATGCCTGAGTAGGTAATCGACTCCCAACCACCCCCGAGTGGTTGACCTGCCCTACCTACTACCGTCAGACCAAAGGCCTATAAATAGGAATTGAGAGTGTAAGGAAAGAGGTTAGGAAGAGGCTGTCGACCGTGTTTTCTAGTAAAGGAAGAACCAGAATTTCAGGACAAAGTAAAGGAATTTAGGCAAGTGTACCCCCTTGTTTTAAGTTCATGATTTAATGCAAGAGTACTCACCCATTTTAAGTTCATGTTTGCAACGCAAGTATGTATGATTTTTGATGAAGTTATGTTATGGCATGATTGATATTTATTCTGATCGTTTGAATTAATGAAGAATTTCTATTAACTATATGTTTAAAAGAATCCCTGCTATTCATGATGTCTGATTACATTATGCACGAAGTATGGTTATTTGCCGATCTGCATGAACTTCAATAATTGCACGTTTTAAGACGTCCGTCTATTGCATGTTTGAAAAGACCTCCGACTTTTGAGAAAAACACCTCCGACTTTTGAGAAAAAGACCTCTAACTTTTGAGAAAATGACCTCCGGCTTTGACGAATAAGACCTCCTACATTTTGATAAAAGATCTTCTACTTTAAGATGTTAAAGGAAATTCTATACGGACTTCAATTGTTTGAAGTTAAGAACAACGACAATAAGAACAAGGAAAAATGTATGTAATCCAGACAGCAAGTGGAACTCTATGACTTCCGACTTTTGAACTATGATTTATGGCCATTAAAATATATGAACTAAAGACCGAGTTTCCATTGAACTTGCTGTTAATGATGGATGAAGGATATTGGAGTGACAATCGAGGACTACCCCTGGGCCACGGGGGAATTTCCGGTGGCACAAGGCTTTTGGACTACGGCCCCATATGCTGGGTAAAAGGCATTACCTCCCGCCTCGGGGAGTATAATGAGAGAATACGGGTCTAGGTTGTGGGGTAGCACACAACCCTTCCTTGATGTTGTCCGCTCCCATCCGATCCCTAAAGATGATAAGTATTTCGTTTGACTTTTATGAATTTTCTGAAGACAAGATAATAAGAATAAGAACAAGGAATTCTGAACTTAAGTAGAAAGGATATGATGATTTTTGTATGGTAATTTTATGTTATGAACCCTTGCTTTGATCCGATTATATGTATGTTAATGTTTTCTGCATGTGGGTACCTTGCTGGGCTTTGTAGCTCACTCTTACAATTTTTTAGACGATGAAAAGCTTATGGAGGACGAAATTGAGTAGAGTCATATGAAGTAACTAGATGGCATAGCTGGCCGGAGTTGATCAGTGAAGGAATTGATGTATTTTCTTTTGATGTTTTGAGAAGGACTTGTAATACACTTCCATTGTAAAAGAATTTATGGATATTAGCATGTTTGCGTAATTATAATATGGATGAATGAAGTTGATATTTATAATAGCATCTCATGTCATGTCAAGGTCTTCATGTTCGACCAACCTTAATGTTGGCTAGCCAAGTGTGAGAATAACACTTTGAGGGCCAACTCAAGGAGTTCGGCCTTAAGTGATCCTGTGTACGAGATAAAAGATTTATATAAAAGAAAAGATTTTTATGACCACCCAATTAGTATTTTTACAGTATTCAATTTAAAGGATAGGCTTGACGGTGGCCGTATGTGATAGAATATGTTCGGTCCGTCACAGTGCCCTCGGGTCTCCACTGTGATATTCAAGGTAGGCCAAAGAAGGTTATCTACTGAACGATTCTTGGTTCAATTTTCTTATTTTTTTTAAATTATTTTTTAATTCTTACTTCTTTGAATCTTTGCTCTCATTCATCGATGCCCTTTTCAGATTCTTCTTCATAAAAAAAGCTTTTATTCCTTAAACTTGAGGCCATTTCCTTCAATCTTTTAATCCCTCAGTGACATTTCATAGTCTAACTTTAACAATAATATAATAAATATATCCATTAGCTTAAAGACTTCACAATATAATGTACCCTTATCTCCCTGTTATTTTTCTCCACATTTTCCATGTTAGAGTCAGGTGAACAGTAATTAACAGTACCCGGATAGGTTTTTGGACTTGATACGCAATGTTTACACTGAAAATGACCATAGCACTCATAATACATATGAATAATCATGTGTTTATTCATAATATCATGACAAAAATGGAAAATATGGGGTATTACATATAAATTTCAAAAGAGAGAGATTTTTTAATAAACCAAAATTAGTAAAAACGAAACTAAATGATTAGGGTACACTTGCCGCGACCCGTTCTACCATTTCTCCAACTACCTCGAGCTTAGAATCAGACCTGGAGAGCTTCGTTTGGCCGCTTCTCCTTCGCGCGGCTACGGTCACTTTCGTGCCGACCTTTGCCGCGCACACTGCTCGGCTCCTTGTGCCGCCGACCATCGGTTCACACTCACCGACACCACCACCTCCTCGTGGCTGCCACCTTCCCCAGGAAAACCCTCCACCGCGTCGCGCCTAGAGTGAAGCCCTAACCCTCACTCTCACTCTCACTCTCCTGATACTTTCTCTCCCCTATACTCCCCATTCCCATATTTCCCCGTCTGCTGTTGTTTTCATTCCCAGCATTCTTATTAACGTTATTAATAACGTTGTTATTATTATTATTATATATTACGTTTTCTTTTAGTACCGAAATTCAAATCGATACTAGGGTGATCGAATGGGCGTACTTCGAGCGCCGGTCCAATAATTTTAAATATTTCTCCAAAATTGTTATAATATTTAATTAATTTTTATCACACCCAAATTATCCAAAAACATATAAACCCAAATTAAATCGAATATAAATATTCAGGATATTACAATATGTCTTATAAATGTTGTATTATCTAGGTTGTTTGAATGGTTTTTGTTTACTTTCAGAGAAAATTCTACCAAAAATTCTGCATAAATAATTATTATAATAATTAACATATTAGTCTTGTTTGGTAAGTATGAAAATTAATGGAAGGTCTTAAAAGATAGGACCCATTCCGTTACAGTACTGGTATCTATCATATGTATCTGTTATTTGTTATCCGCCATAAGTACCAATATTTGTCATCTAAATCTATTATTTGTTAACCATTGTCAGTATCTATTATTCGTTGATTGTATCCGTTATCTATTACCCATTATCAATATCCGTATATTTGTATAGAGTTTTCAATTGGAACTATGTTAAGTAATCAGGAAATTAGACCAAGGATTTTTGTTTTAATGGGTTGAATTCCCCGGCATGCCTTCAAATATTATAGTAGTATCAAGAAAAATGTCCTACCATGGAGGTTTATGTGAGGGACTCTGTATGTTCTGGCCTCTAATTAAAAGCATAAGGTCTTTTGATTGTGTGGAGTGAACACAATCTGTTTCCTCGATATCTATTGTGAGGTTTCGGGTTTAAGAACTTGATAATAATGAGGTAATTAGTATGCTAATGATTAGTACTAATCCTATGGATCGAATAAGGTTTAGTGTCGAAAGAAAAATTGGGAAAGTGTTCGGGTTCGTGCTGCTAAAGCATGGCCAGCAGGCTTGCGCCTACTGGGCGCTCGAGCGCAGCTTTCAGAAGCTCCCCTCATCCTCTGGCCGCTCGAGCTCTGCTCGAGCAGAAAAACCAGAACCGGCCCCATCGGCTAGCCGCTCGAGTGCTCTCGAGCGGTGGACAGCCAGTGGCACGGCTGCCCGCTGGCCACTCGAGCCGCGCTCGAGTGGTGGCGCGGTATAAAGCCGCATCCTGCCTTCTCTCCTCTCATTTTTTCACGGGCCAAGGGTCTTAGAGAGAGAGAGGGGCAATTCTAGAGAGAGTAGAAGGGAGATCGAGTCCCGGGAGTTCAGATCCGTCCGAGAGCCAGTTATAAAGGTGAAAGCACGCGTTGAGGCAAGTGTTCTCATACCCACTTGTCGTTCTCTTTCGATATTTTGTTTGATTTGTTGGGTATTCTTGTGTCGATACCCACTAGAAATGTTAGAATCTTTAAACCCATGAGGATGAACCAAAGAATATGTAGTTGTTTATCCGAATCGTGTCGGATCTGCCCGGTTTGGTTTCACCGAAACCCTAGCCCTTGAAAATTGTGGATTTCTTGTTTTCCTCCTGTGTATCATTAAATTGACCTCAAAATGTGAATCCCCACGCCCCAATGATGTATATATATCGGCCGTGGGTCCGATTTAGCACGTCTCGACCCGTTGATGGCATTCAAGCCATCTAAATTGGCAATGTTACTGTTCACCCGAGACCAAAGGTGGAAATTGCATGTTGTCACCTTCGTTAAATGTTGAAATGACCCTAGAATATGAATCCTCGTATCCCAATTGTATATATATATCGACTGAATGCCGGATCCTGCAAAATTTGACCCATACATGGCATCCGAGAGTCTTAAAAGTTCTCTGTTGCTGTTCATCCAAAAATGAATGGGAAGTTGCAAGCTTCCATCATCGTGTTATGTTAAATCGTGATCAAAATGTGAAATATTGTGTACCAATTGTGCATACGTGTCCACCGGATGTTCGATCTCTCAAGTATCAAACTGTTCACAGCATCCGGATGTTCAAAAATAAATCTGATATTGTTCACCCAAAATGAAATGAAAAATGTGTATGTTGTGCACTCGTTAATTGTTATGGAAATAACGTTTAATTGTTTAAACGTAAATGTAAGCTCTGAAATGTGTATCCATGTGCCGGACGCAAGGGAATGAGTCCCAGAGGTTTCAAAGTGATAAGTGATCATCAGAGGTAAGGAATCTAATCTCTCTCATGATATTGGAATGATTTGTTGTCGAATAAGGGAATTGAGTCCAACAAAAGGTTGTGAACAGAGGAAGTGAATGGAAGGGAATCCACATTGTGCTTTATGATGATATGATCTCCCGGATGGAGATGTGTGTGATGAAATGATCTTCCAGTTGGGGATGTTTATGATTGGAATGAGATTTCCCAAGTTGTGATCATGTGTGGTAAATGTAGATTTCCCTCTTCAAGTGTTGAACTAATCTTAAAACCAGGACCATGATTCGTAGGGGTAGTATTATTTAGCATACCATGTCCATCGCGGTGTAAACCCGAGGAATACGTGGCCACATATTCTGGCTGCTCGTGGGAGCGGGTGATGTTCGTGGTATGCTTTAGGAAACTATTGTGGAAGAACGAGGATTGCCCTGGTCCCCGGGGGTGTGGGGTGTGTCGGTCGAATGCTACATATCGAGATATAGTCATTTTGTTGATTGTTGGATGGATTAAACCAGTGGTCGTGTGCTGCCGACCTAAAAATGTAGTCGTGCCTTTAGAATGTGTAGCGAACACATTACCTTTCTCGTTCTCTCACATCGTTGGTTAGTACGATATACTAACCCGAGTCCGCAAAGATAATGTAATGATAAAAATGAATAATGTCCAATCAATGTAACCGTGAGAATCAAGTGATTCCGAATAATGAACGATCAATATAATCGTGAGAACCGTGGGAATCAAGTGATTCTAGATGTTCATGTTCCCTCTCCTGCTTCATGGTTATGGAGAGTACCTGTGTCTTTCCCCCGTTCAAGTTCTTGTTTATGCCTGTGAGATGTGTTTATGATTATACTTGCTGAGCTATAAGCTCACTCTTACTGTTTGTTGTTTTCCTTTCAGATGAGAAAACTAAGCCGGCGCCAGATAGTTAGAGCAAGGAGAGGCTTGCTTGAAGTGGTTAGCTGGACATCATGTGCACAAAGGATTTGGTCATAAGTGTTGTATTAGATCGTTAACAGCCACTCAGGGTTGGATGTGGCTTATCGTTGTTGTATTATGATTTTATTATGCTTCCGTGGGTTTTCGATGATATAGTCAGCTTCCGCGTCTGTATTGATCATTGTGTTTTGTTTTATTTTTAGATGGCATCTCTCTAGATCTAATACGGTAGAGTAGGAGTACTGTATTGGAGCCATGGATGATATGGCAGATGT
>JAOVVI020013186.1:0-11949 GCA_028571085.2 Nepenthes alata | reverse complement strand
AGTTCATTGATGACATATGATTGATAATTTCGAATGATTCGAGACCTTCACCGTGACGGTCCGGGTCGGATTCAGGGATCCGAGTTCGGATCGTTACACTGGGACATCGGATATTAGAGCCTCTAGGAGAGGCACCTCCCTAATCGTCGCTGTCTCTACATCACTCCCAACCAAAACTTCAACCAAACAGACGTTGCTGGGGCCCTTCTCAATTAAAGTAGTAGGAGAGTTTGGCGTAGACTTTTTGGGTGATGAGATGATGACAGCGGGGACCCCCTAATGGGATAGAATTGGTGCAAAGATTAGCTTACCTGGCTCTCAGGCCCTAGGTTCATCCATGGCTCTAGCAGGGGGAACAGGGGACTCACCGCCCTCAGTGGACCCGACGACCTCCTCTAAAACGTTGCCAGCTGAAGAAAATGGGATAGGAGCCGGCCTCCCAGACAACTCACCAAACCCTCGCACTTGCACCGCAATGGTCGAGGTTGGAGTCCATAGAGGAGGTGCCCAACGAAGCTGTCTGCTGCTAGGACGCCCTCTTATGGGAATCATGGACATACAGTGATCCAAGTTTTCTCTTGGGCTAATCGTGCGACAGGGCTGTCACATCTACCCCCGCTGAGTGGGACTCCCACTTAGCCTACGCGATGACCCACGAAGACAACCAGGAGTCCTTCTCACTGAATGAGTCGGCATGTGCCTTGATAAGATTCGTCAATGACCTCGTCAAGTTCTCCTCCCAATGCATAGGAGGCCGGCACCTTGCCCCACTTATTAGAAGAGGCCCAATCAAAGGGGACCGCTAAGTAGAAGAACCGATCTTTTCAACTCTTCACGGAATTAGGATTCCTCCCACTTATCGAAAAGTCATTGCAGGGAGCAAGCAAAATCTTGTCCACATCTTAACAGAATTGGAAGATCACTTTTACAGTCATGGCGTCCAAGGACCGCCCCTAGTGGCGAAGAAAGATGCATAGTGAAGCCAGATATCGCACAGCAAACTAGTGAAGCCATGCGATCAGAATGTCTAACGACACCAAAATCTCGTATAACTCCAACGTGATGGGGATACAGAGGCCACTCCTTAGGTGGGCTCTATCATCCTCTGCCGATAGCTCAAATAGGACGACACTTAGGATGCCAAACTGTGTATACAAAGATGCAACATCAACAGAAGTGAGGATTGACCGTATCGCATCAACACCAACGGGAGCCATGGAGAATCAAAGGGCAGACCAAAAAAAAATGATTTGAGTCGAGGAGGAAAAATGTGGGAAAGTAGCGAAGGATCAAAGCTTAAATAAGCGACGCTCTGGCCTTGAAACAGTGATGTTTTTGAAAAACAAAGAGACATGCCCCATGATGACAGCAACACGTGCCCGCTTTGCGAGACGCCGTGGCGCATCAATTGCCCTATTCAGTAATAATGGTCTGATGCTACGCCTCTCTGTGCAGATTTGGATTGGGAAACCGGCAGGACGGTGTAGGTCCTAATGCCCTGGTGCTCCACTTCCCAAGGCAGCGAAACTAGCAGCGTGCGACCCCGGTGGGCTCAAGGCCAATTCGACTGGCCCATATCCTAACCTAGTGTTCAGGATAGACCGTCGAGAGTTAGGATCACCAGAAGACCGGGCCACCAATGGCTCAAGCGATTTGTTCGACAGTTGTTAAGTAGCAGTATGCAACAATCAAACATTCACAACATACAACAGGGATAAAAGAAAAGCTTGAAAAGTTTCATTCAATAATTCCTTTTATAAAGTATAAGCTTAGTACGACTAATGTATAGCTCGAAAGCAAAAAAAAACCCTCTGTCTTCTCCGAACTCGGGAAGCGTTGCTACAGGAGACTCCAAAATCCGATAGGAGGAAAAGAACCTCGGATCCGAGAAGGCCACTGCACCACCCATAGGTTTAGAAGAACCACTCGACACCGAGTAAGTAGAGGACTGACCGTTCCATAGCCTAGCTATCGCCCATGGGGCAGCAACAAAAGGAAAGTTTTGTCCCGCCAAAGCTAGGGGACGGGCTCGACTCAGGGATGGACACGAAAAGGGGTAACCAAAGCAGTCCCCCATATGAAAAACGTTAGCCAAAATAGATTTTCTATGGCTCTCGGGATCTCTCCTTCGAACATCGAGGATGAACTCCCTCCTATCTCGGCTAACAATAACGCAGGATCCATGCCAGCTCTGAACCTTCATGCCACTTGGCTGACGAAGATGGATCGTGATAAAAGGGATAGCAAGCCCCCCCATTTATAGCGTGCAGAAATATCGATAAGCTATTAATACAAAAGATTTTTTGCGCCAACATTATCTGCAAAGAATTGTTGAGCGCAGGAGTCGAATCTTGGCCAATTGAACGATGATTTGATAGGCCACGTGGGGAAGGAGCAATCGAGGAAGATGGCAACCGGCATTCCTTTAGTGAACATGTTGGGAGTTGAAAATTCAAACATTCTGGTATCCCAATATGGGGGCTAGTGATGGGTGTGGCTATAGATGAGCCGGCTCGGGAGCCAAGCCCACTGAAAGGGGAAGGGCCTAGGAATAGGTGGCCCACAACGCAGCCTCATGAGCCCGATAGCCAAGCGGGGATACAATTATCCCGGATGTGTTGACTCGAGACTGGCCGATGAGAAATGGGCAATTAGGGTTGATCCACGGGGATCCCTCCTGCTCCCCAACCGACAAGCGGCATAACTCAACTACACTTGTCATAAATGCCTAGGATCATAAATCTCCCCCAAAAAGGCAATTACAGCTTATCAAATATTTTTAAAATATTATCCATAATTACGCATCGCTCCTAAAATAGCAACAATGACTCAGCAAACTTTCTCAAACGGATATTGTCATCCGGCGACCTCCGTGATTGCCCCAATAAATGAAAGAATATCTCGAGGTAGCCACAGTTACTATACTTCATCAGTTCTAATGTTATAAATATCCCCTCTACTTTGTGGGAAGGATAAAACAATCCATACCCTCAAGAGCTCCCGAAGGATCGAAGTACTCTCTCTCTCTTTTTAGCCACTCATCCCCTGAGTGCACCCTCACAAAAAGCAGCTCTCCACCGAGCACACTTGCCGAAGTGCGGTCCTCAAACCAACACTCAATTTCCTCACCCGTGCATTAGCATTCTTCACTTCCTCTACATTTCTTACCATCGTTGAAAAATTATTGATTTGAGTGTCAGAGGATATATTGAGGAGTGAGTCTCGCCAATCCTCTGACATCTTACTAGTTTGTTGTGTTGCGCAGAACCCTAATTAGTAGAGATGGAGATCAGACTCACTTCAACTCAACTTTTAAACAATTTAGATTTAGGAACGCATTAATTTTCAAACATGATTTTAAAGTCTTTATACTTTAATATTTATTTATTGTCAAATCATTTAATGATACTTGTCAAGAAAATATATCTCAACATTTGATTGGATTTAAGTTAATGATTAAACTTTTATTTATAAAATTAAACATGAATCTAATTTTAATATATTTAATTTTAAAAACGGTGCCGAAAACAGGAAAGGTCACCAATTTGGGATTCAAATATTAATGTCTCACATAGAATTAAAACCTTTTTCAACATTCATTGCTGTGTTCTATTTGACGTTTGGTACATTCATTGCAGGCATTATCTGATTACAAATTGAAGAAAAAGTGTTATTTTGGTAGTTTATAATTATTTTAATTATAATTTAATTATTTTCAATTATTTATTTCAACTTATTCTTAATTTTATAAAAAAAAAATAGTTCAATTACAATTTAGAATACACGATTGAAATTGAGAGAAGGAACCCTTTTATATCCATAAGAAATAAAGCTCACCCAAATCACTCAAATTTGTATTGAATATTAGTTTATAAAAATTAGACATTAATTACTGTTCAGCCGTAATATTACTAACCCCTGCCCGTTTCCCGTTTTCCCCGTTCCCCATTACAGGACCCCGTTCTCGTATAAATAAGCAAATATGTGTAATGAAAAAAAAGAAAAAATTACTTGACTCAACCCTCCTCTCTGCGTCTCTCTCTGTCCTCTCTGTCTCTCACTCTCGGTCCCTTCCCCTTCCTCCCCTAATTTCTCCTGCAACCCCTCTTCCTCGCACGGCTTCGCGCTTGTTAAACTCGCCGCCTCCTCCGCTGATCTCCCCTTCCGTTGGATTTACAGTCATCGTCGTCGGCGTCACCATGGAGATCGTATCACATGTCTTTTGGTCTCACCAATGCACCAGCCACTTTCCAATCCCTTATGAATGACATTTTTCAATCCCAACTTCGAAAATTTGTCCTCGTCTTGTTTGACGACATATTAGTGTATAGCACTACATGGGAGCTACATTTACTACATGTTTAAGAGGTATCGGCAGTGCTTTGATCAAATCAACTGTTTGCCAAGCTATCAAAGTGTTCAATTGGGCAGACACAAATTGAATACTTAGGCCACATTATTTCAAGTTCCAGAGTAGCTACCGATCCGACCAAAATTGCTGCTATGAAGAATTGGCCACAACTGACATCTATCCAAGCTAAACGCAGTTTCCTGGGACTCACCAGCTACTATAGAAGGTTTATAGCACATTATAGCATCATTGCTAAACCTTTAACTGATCTGCTCAAACATCATAAGCTGCAACAGACAGACACAGCAATAGCAGCTTTTCAACACCTCAAGGATGCTATGTCTCGCACCCCTGTTTTGGCTCTACCAGATTCTACTGCCACCTTTGTTATCGAGACTGATGCTTCCAATCTTGGCATGGGAGCAGTGCTTCATCAAAATGGCCGGCCTATAGCATTTCTTAACAAACCATTTGGACCAATAAATCAGGGGCATTTTGCATATGAACGTGAATTACTCGCACTCTTGTTTGCTGTCACAAAATGGTGTCACTTCCTTCAACATCAACCTTTTATCATTTGCACAGACCAGGAGAGTCTCAAACATCTCCAAGAACAAAAGTTCACTTCTATCATACAGCACAAAAGCCTTTCTAAGCTTTTGAGACTACAATATACTATTCAATACAAGAGAGATTCACAAAATGTTGAAGCTGATGCATTATCCAAGCAATTTGAATCCTCTGCATTACATAGTGCCTTGGCTATCTTACCATTATGGCTGCAGGAAGTGGACATTAGTTATCAGGATGATCAATGGGCTCAAGCACTCAAATTGGATCTTTTAACAAATTCAAACAGCAGACCTCCCTACCAGTTGCATGCAGGAATTATCAGGTTTCATAATAAAATCTATGTAAGCTCTGCCTCTGGCCTACCTAACAGATTGATTCAAGCACTTCATGCATCTCCAATTGGGGGTCATTCGGGTATTGTTGTGACGTATAAAAAGATTGCACCAGCAATTTTACTGGCCTGGCTTGCATCAGCAGGTACTTAATCTCATACAGCATTGTGACATTTGCCAACGCAATAAGTCCAGCAGCACACCTTACCAAGGTCTCCTTCAAACACTGCCCATTCCTTCTCAAGCATGGTTCACCATTACCAGTGACTTCATTGAACATTTACCACCTTCCCATGGTAAAGACACAATTTTAATGGTGGTGGACAAATTTACAAAATATGCTCACTTTCTCCCTTTAAAACGTCCATTTAGGACAATGGCTGTCCCCCATTTTTTTCTTGACAACATTGTCAAATTACATGGTTCACCTTTCTTAATCATTTTGGATATAGACAATTTTTACTAGCATTTTTCAACAGTCGTTATTTTGCTCCTTGGGAACCAAATTCAATCTGTCCACGGATTACCATCCCCAACACAGCCAAACCAAATGCATCAATCAGACCTTGGAAGGTTACCTTCATTACATCTCCAGCCATAAACTTGGCTCTACTGCTTAACCTTAGCCGAATGTTGGTGCAATTCTACTGTCCACACTTCCCTTAAAATGTCTCCTTTCCAAGCACTTAAAGGATACTTACCACTCTACTTCCCTTTGGACTATCCAAAGGATATTCCTTCCCCTACAGTCTACACTTTCCTAGAAAACCGCCACTCCCTAAATCAATTCATTAAGGAGCAGTTGTAATTGTCACAAAACCATATGAAAGTATTGGCTGACATGCACAGGGTGGATAGACAATTTGAAATTGGTGATATAGTGTATTCGAAACAACAGCATACTTCCGTAGCTCTTTGGCGGTCCTTGAAGCTTGCATCTAAATATTATCGCTCTTTTCCTATTGCAGCAAAGATTGACAACATAGCTTACAAGTCAACACTTCCTCCATCTTGCCTTCATCCTGTTTTTCATGTTTCCTTGCTGAAAATGTATATCAGTACAAAAGCTCCTGCACAATCCACTTTGCCTCTCCTCACGGAGTCCACTTCTTTTACTATGGATCCTTTCAAACTTTTAGATACTCGAACTATTCAGCAGGGCCACCATACTAGACTTAAATGGTTAATTCACTTGACCAATATGGACGTTACTGGGGCCACATGGAAGATGCTTCCTTCATCAAAAAAGCAATTTCCTGCCTTCCATTCTTGAGGACAAGAATGATGTTTGGGGGAGGGTATTTGTTACATAAGACAGCAGCTATATACAAAAGAGAAGGAGAAAATTTATAGCTGTAGACGGTCGGTATCGGCAGAAAATTTAGCCTCTAATGGTTACTTAGAAAAAGTTACTTTTTTCTTTTGATTGTGTCTCTTGTCATTTAGGCAAACAACTAGCCTTATCTTCTAATAAAAATGACTTTATGGCTTCCACACCCTTTAATTTGGTTCATTCTGATATTTGAGGTCCTGCCCATGTTCACACTAAAGGCGGGTCTTGCTACAATGTTATCTTTGTTGACGATTACTCTTACTATACATGGATTTATCACCTACATGATCGATCTGAACTACTCAACACATTTCATAACTATCGACAGGCGATAAAACTCAATTTGATCGCACAATCAAAATCCTTAAATCCAATAATGTTCTGGAATAAACCTCTACCTCTTTTCTGGATAAATTTCAGCAAATAGGCACTACATCTCATCACTTATATCATTATGCTTCCTAACAAAATGGCTATGCTGGACGTAAAGGTCGTCACATTTTTAGCACTATCCATACTCTCATTCTCTCTAATTCTCTTCCTAAGTCCCCTAGGGAAGAGGTTGCACTTACAACCATTTACACTATTAATCAAATTCCCTCTTCTACAATATCAAAACAAACTTTATATGAGCATCTTTATAAAAAGGTACCCAATTATTCTCTTCTCAAAATTTTTGGCCACACCTACTTTGTTTTACCCCTATTCAAAAGCGTACAAAACTTGAACCTCGTTCTCGACTCTACTGCTTTATTGGTTATGGTATTGAACATAAAGGCAATCGATATTATGACTGTATAACCAAGCTTCTTCGTATTTTTAGGAATATTTAGTTATCGAAATACAAAAGCTTTCTTCCCTTTAGACACTTCCTTTTCCTTTTCGATTTTCACTAACCCAACCATCGATCCCTTTCCAAAATTTTTACCTAATTCAAGTCCTGCAAGCTTAACTGCTCCTAACGATTTTGGATTGTCTGATGCCCATGACATCATACCTACGTCCTTAAAGTCCTCCACAATGGATTTTCGTCACTCCAATTGAGTAGATACCCCTCATTTTCGAGACTATCACTGCTTTTCTACTCTTCATAAGCCACGTAGTTACCGCGAAATATAATCTGATCCTCTCTGATACCAAGCTATGATCAAAGAGCTTAATACTCTTCACAAGACTCACACTTGGAATTTAGTTATTCTTCCACCTAGAAAAATTGCAATAGGAAGCAAATGGGTATACAAACAAAAAATAAATTTTGATGGTTTGAAAGTATGATATTTAGCTTATATTATAGCCAAGGATTTTGCCCGAGTATATGGCATTGATTATGAGGAAACTTTCACTCTTATTACCCACATCAGTTCTATTCGATCTCTTAGTTGTAGCTACTATATACCAATGATCTTTATTCAAAATGGATGTAAAGAATGCATTTATCCATGGAGACTGGACTAAAGAAGTCAACATTAAGTTGCCTCCTAGTTATCTTCATTCTCCAAGACAGATATGTCATCTTTAACGAGTATCATATGATTTTAAACAAGCTCACCATGCTTGATTTGACAAATTCAACTATATTATTTTACAGCTTTGGTTTGCCTCCAATCTTCATGACTGTCCTTTTTGCTCGTCATACCGCTACCGATATCACTATTCTCTTACTCTATGTTAATGATATGATTGCTACTAGTGATGATAATTATGACATTTTTTAACTTAAACGCTCTTGGGGTCAACACTTTGAAATGAAATATCTCAATTTTTTTCTCAATTTTCTTGGACTTAAGATAACTCTTACCTCTAATGGCTACCATTTGATATAGGCTAGGTATGCTTTAGATCTTCATTCTCGTGTTAGACTCACTGATTGTAAGACGTCTGCTAATCCTATTGAACATAACGTTAAATTCTGCAGTACTAATGGTGAGCCTCTCTCTGATGCTAAACAATTGGTTGAAAGTCTCATATATCTCACTATTACTAAGCCTAATATTATCTATGATGTGGATCTTATTGGTTAATTTATATCAACTCCGTATTCCATTTAATATGCAGTTGTTCTTCGTGTTTTCCGTTGTTTGAAAGACACACCGTTTTATAAGCTACACTATTCCACTCACTCTTCATTGGATCTCCAAATATATTTTGATGTTGATTGGGCAGATGACACTACTAACCAATGGTCTACTACAAGCTTTCTCTACCTATTAGGAGATTTTCTCATCTCTTGGCGCAATAATAATCAGACCATTGTTACCCGTTCTAGCATTAAGACTAAATATCGCGCTCTTACTAATATTACATCTGAGCTTCTCTGACTTCGTTTGCATTTATAGGATATCGGTGTTCATCATTCGAGCAGCACTCCCCTCTATTGCAACAATCACATATTGACATTGACTGCCATTCAGTTCCTAAAAAACTCCACACTCTTCTCATTTCTACCGAATATGTCCTGCCTCCAGTCAATTAGTAGACATATTTACCAAACCCCTTGGCAATAACACTTCCCATCATTTCGTACGCAATTTGGACATTATCAACCTTCATGCACCAACTTAAGGGGAGTATTGAAATGACAATCTCCAGATTCAAATTTAGAAGGCGCCGGCAATCAACCACTCGGCATTCAAGCATCAAATTCAAATTTCAAATTCAAATTATCTCTTTCCACGTATAGATTTTAGATTACTTGTATAGTTTTTAGTTTCCTCTATACAAGGTTCCCTTTCCTTACATAAGGGTTTGATTTTAGGAGCCTTGGAATAAGTGGTTTCATACCTCATATAGCCCCATAAAACAGGCATCTAATTAACGGAAAATGAGAGATTATTACCTTGGAATGCCCAACAGAAGCATTAGAAAGAGCAATAATCTCAGATCCATTTCCTCTAATGACTGTAGGCTTCAACTCAATCAAGTCCAAACAAGCCTTCAACCGGAAACTCGAAGCAGCAGCGGCGACGGGGTCGAGCACCCAGGGTTTTCCCAGTTCGGCGGCCAGCGCCGCGGCGGACTTCATCGCTGGCAACCATTCAGGGGTGAGTGTGCCCACGTTAATGCATAGCGCGTGGACTACAGGGGTGAACTCACAAATCTCATCGACAGCATGGATCATCGCCGGCGAAGCGCCGGCGGATAAGAGGGTGTTGGCCACGATATCCATGGAAACAAAGTTTGTGATGCATTGGATGAGGGGAGATTGTTGACGAACTTTTGATAGCAAGTTCCATGCTTTATCTTCCCAACAGTCTCCTTGTTGATGAATGTTGGAGTTGTCCATGGATTGGACCCTCTCTCTCTCTCTCTCTCTCTCTCTCTCTCTCTGAGATCGGGGAGGAGGTACGCACTTGCCGATCGAGAGAGGCGACTGCCCTTCCGTGAAATCCCAACCCATTCTAATTAGTCAAAATTTGATCTCAAATTTTCAAGAATAATGCTTAAATAACAAATTAATGCTTTTGGGGAGCAGATTAAAAGAAAATAAAGTGTATTTTAATTATTTAGTTGTGAAATTATATAAGAACGGTGAGAAATAAATGATATACTTTAAAATTTTAATTATTTCAATTAATAATATTAAAATCCATTGTTTTTTATTCATATTAAATGTCACCCTGTTAATTTTCTTAAATTTTAATTATTTTGTCTCTAATTAATAATATTAAAATCCATTGTTTTTTTATTCATATTAAATGTCACCCTATTAATTTTCTTTATTAAGATATGATGGGTCCAATAATCATGGGTCAATGGGTCAGGCCCCACAGCAAGCTCACAATCCAATATATTCTTTTCAAATTAAAAGTCCCACAATACTTTTTGAAAAATAATACATCTGTAAATCCCATTATAAAAGCAAATATCCTCAAACATTGAAAGACAAGTGGGAGAAGCTCGAAGAAGTTCTATAAGACTCCATATGGCTCAGAGAATAGCATAGTCGTTACTAGTCGATCTTCAATGAGAGCAAACTGGAGGCCAGGATACCCTCGACTCTCCTCTCATCTAGGAGGCCCCTCGGCTCTCCGCCCAACCGGGGCCCCTCGACCACCTCCAGTTCTTGAGACTTTTAGTCCTCTCGTTTGGAGGTCGTCAAACCTCTGCCGCCGGGAGTCCCATAACCCTCCTCCCGTCGAGAGGCCATCAGCCTTCTGTCAGTTAGAAGGCCCTCAGTCCTCCTTTCAGGAAGCACGGAGGCCATCGGCCCTCCACCACCAAGAGGCCCTCAGCCCTGTTACCGTCAGAAGGCCCTCAGCCTTCCGCCAGCCAAGAGACTTTTAGCCCTTCATCTTGGAGTCACGATCCCTCCATCTCGGAGTCAGGAGCTTGTTGTCCAAGAGTTAATCCTCTACTCAAATAACTAAAATATTTATTCAGCAATACAGTCCTTCTCCTCTAAGTCGCCCCTCTATCGGGCGCACCTATAAGTCGCCCCTGTACCGAGCGCACCTCTAAGCCGCCCTCCGTGGATGCACCTATAAGCCGTCCTCCACGAGCACACCTCTAAGCCGCCCTCCGCTAGCGTACAGGTAAGCTGCCCCTCTGTCGGGCACATTCACGGAGCTCAAGCCTCCAAATACATCCCTCTCACACTCCCTCATCGTTGCATCTTTGCATTCTCACTACGTTTACTTTTAAACGTCCATTCCTCCGTTTATTGCAGAAGATTTCTAATATGAGTGTCGGAGTGTCAACAGGGGATAACCCTCCGTTGTCCTTTAACTCTTGTTTGTGGTTCGTATTTTGCAGGTTTTTTGTTATTAGTGACAAAGACCGAACCCAATCAAGATCAACCCACAATGGAAGATTGAAATGTTCACTAGTTCGTACAACAATCGGGGACCCGGGGCGCAACAAAATAGTTGTCCCATATAAGCGATGATTAAGAGAAACTTTATTTCTTATTAAGATGGATAGATTTTTTTTATATTTTAGTCTATTTTAAAAATAATTTTACCTATTTCTTTTTAATTCATAAAATATCACTGCTAAATTTTTTAAATTATTTTTATTAGTTTTAACTATACTTTTTTCCCTTTTTTATTGACTTTTTTTTATTTTTAATTATTGAATTTTTCATATCCCAATAATTCTATCGTATAAGTAGTTTTCCATAGCTAATTGAATTTGTTAACAAAGTTTCATATGAGTTAATTGAAACTTAATTTTTTATAATATGCTAGTATCATCACTATCCTATGAGTAGAAGACAAACAACTCATAATAATTTTACTTTTTTTTTTGTTATTTTCTATTCATGCGTCCAAACAAAAAAAAAAGTATTGTTTACTCGTTTTTTAAAAGACATTCAAATAATACAATAATATATATAGTTCACTTCCTTCTATTTTTTTATT
>JAOVVI020013185.1:0-11950 GCA_028571085.2 Nepenthes alata | reverse complement strand
CGAGAGCTCTGCTCTGTGTGCTGTCCGAGAACCTTGTCCGCTCGGTCACCGTGTATTCCGAGCGTTTTGCGCCAACACAAACACCAAAGAGATAAACAAATCCACAAATAACTTAATATCGAACATAACACCTTATTAGTCTCACCACAGGCTACTAAGCCATAGGGTCTAAATGCAATGCCTCCCAGCCACTAGGTCCAAAGGTAAACACTAAATTCAAAACCATACAGAAACTTTAAAACAAAATACTGAGTTCAAATCAACCCGTAAGACTCTACTCTTTCATTTATTTTCACCAATTTATCAATCTAGTTTAATGACTCGTGTGAAGATTGCCAGTACTAGTGTTCAAGTGAACGATAGGACCTCCGTGAGGTTCACGAGAAGAAGGCTCGAGCAAACATACAGATGATTCAAGTGAGTTCCGCAAGAAGAGTTTTTTAAGTGAATAGGACCTCCATGAGATGATCACGAGACAAAGACTCAAGCAGACAGTACCTATGAGAGGATTGCAAGAAGAATGCTCGAGCGGATTGATTTTCAGATTAAAGTCTAGTTTTTGGACCTGACATTCAACATCCTTCCATCGTTAATCAATTTTGATATTTTCCAATAATCAAAATTGTGTTTTCATCAACAAAATATTAAACTGCACATATTATATTATAATATAGTAACTTTATTGATATGAATATATTAATTTAACATATAAATAGTTACCCTATAAATAATTCAAAAAACTAGATTTCTCACCCGTGTTCATCATCTTTTACATCTATCGGTCATTGTTGCTTCGTTTACGGGCATGAAAATTATAAATTGATAGAGTTGACACGATTACACTTATTATTTAACGTATGAACAAGATGAAATATGAAAATTGCATGATGATCGAGACATTAAAAGCAAATATGGATTTTTAGTTACCGCTGCACATGTGACTCCATTGCAGCAGATTTTTGTAACTCAATTGAGAAGTTGAAACTGAGCATCCAAAGGAAAGGAATGATCTTGGGAGATGACAACAACAAAAAGATTAAGAATTCACTTGCCTTAATTGTTGATTCTCCTCCATTAGCAACAACAATGGCACAGGGCCCGCACAGAGCTTTGTTTCTCTTCTTCTCTATTCTGTCTATTCTCTCTGTATCACTCTCTCTTAAGTTCTTCTGCCGCCACCCTTGATGATGCTGCCTTTAAAGGGAAGGGTGGACCGGCTGATACATAGAAGTTTTAGGTTGATTGGGAGGAATTAGTGTTCGGGATCACTCCCGTGACGAAGTTCTTGTGATCAGAGAACTTGGACGGAGCACGAATGTGTTGGACGGTCAATAAAAAGTTGACCGATTTGACGGTCAACATTACCGACCAACAATGTTGACCGGTATGAAGGTTAAGTATGCCGGTTTCACTAAGAGATTCCAAGCGGGCTAGTTCAGACGGTCAACAAGGGTGTTGACCAGCCTTATGGAGAACATGGACGTCCAACTATTGGCCGTCCGCCAGGCAATTTAAAACGACGCCAGCTCAGCAAATTTTTTGGAGATACGTGATCTCAAACGGTTATGCAGGAGCGGTTCTTTTTGGACAGGACATATTCTGTCATTGGCTTTACATAATATTGCCCAGATTTTTTGGTGGATGGTTATTGATTTTAAAAGCAAGTATTGTGACTTGCTGAATAAGAGAGACATGGGTGTGAGGAATCATTATGATGATTAGAGCGAGAGAAAAACTGTGAAGGGAAGAGAACCTATAAGCGACCGTGTGTGTGTTGCTGTTGCACTGTTCTTCAATTTCTCTTTATTCTCTACTGTGTAACAGGAAAATTTATTCCCAAAATCACACATAGTGAAACACGTTCAATGGGCAGATTTTCCACGTAAAATACTTGTGTTCATTGTTCTCCTTTATTTATATTCCTTACTGTGTTGTTTGATCGGGAAAATCAAGTACCCTCTTTCCCAACAATTAGGTTATCGTCAACCCCTTGCATTGCCCTCCTTCTAAGCTTAATTACAATAAAAACGAGGTCTCAAGGTTTTGGCTGAAAAGTGGAGGTTGATGATTAATTCAAGTAGGGCATTGCCTTGAATTCCTAAGTGATATAAAATGTTTAGATGACTAGCCAAAATTTTAGTATGTTGTGATTAATTCCATGGAAAGCCATAAGTCTCAAATCATCATCATAATATAACCACAAAAGATAAAGTATGACTATTATAAGTTAAAAATCTTCATTCATTAAAAATTTAGGAAAAAATACAGCATCAATATCCCAACAAAATAAAATAATATAACCAAATGTAGAGTATAAATAAAAATAAACGTCCATTTCAACTAGCCTCCACAATCCTTATCATCCTCAACGCTATCTAACTCTAGAGTTATACTCGTCTAATCCTACTACATTATAAGAAAGAAATAGTAAGAATGAGTCAAATACCTAATATATAACTCTAACCAATGTCAATAACAACACATACCTCAAGGTATCTAGAAATTTCGTTAGTCAGAATAAGCTCCAATAATATATGATATATATAAGGCAATAATCATCTCTAAATAATTAATAAACAAAATCATCAATGAAATAACCCAATAGCAATATAAAAAAAATTAATAAATATAATATTAACTAAACAACGATATCTTGAAAGACAGCCATAGGGTCTAATAAACCCAAATCAAAATATAGAATCTCAAAGTATCAATTATACTAAAATTCTCCCCTAGATTTTTCATAAATCTAACTTAACATAAAATCATAACTATAAGCGATATCAAAAATTTTCGTGGAACTTATTCTATCATTGTGAGCAAAGGCCATGTATTTATATACTCAACAATTAAGTAGCATAAAATTATCCGATATCTATAGTATCCTCACTATTTCTACAATCATCTCAAAACTTATACCCATATTATACTTATACTACATATGATATCTTACACCAATCATATCTCTGATATTATTTTATACGATGGCCATAAGTTTATAAATATCCCACCTTAAAAAACCTCTACCACTGATTATAAATAGATATCAAAAAATTATAAACTATATTAAGGTGGTATGACCTCCCATTTGACTAGATATCCTAATATTTTTATATATTCTCCTCATTTTAACTATATAGTACTAAAAAACATATTCACACGATTCAAAAGAACATAAAAGAAATCATGAATCATGAAGAATAGCAAGAACACTGAAGTATTTTACACGGTTGTCTTTCCGCTTATTCTTAATCAATCAAATTGAGTAAAAAGCTACTAATAAGTCAATAATTTTCCTACTCTAATCCTTACCACACAGCTACTAAGGGAAATCAACAACATTTTTTACTTAATTCATAATTCTTCAAATCAAACTAAGAAAAAGCCCTAAGATTTTCTCTCAAATAATCTTATAATCATAATTATCAGGTATTTAAGAATTTATTTGACCCCTAAATAAATTGATAACCGTGCCCTATCTTCTCTAGCATATTAATTAATATGCACTATAAAAGTAACATTAAAATAACTCAGTATAAAAGATCGTCTGAAAAGCGCATAAGTGTATTTCAAACAATATATATGCACCTGATTTGTGCTTGAGTTGTGTACATGCATATTCTGATCAGGACACTGGCACCTAACGTGTGTCTATTTTGCACTCGTATGCATTTCAATCAGAATATAGATGCTTGATACACGCCTACTTAGTATTCATGTGCAGGTCTAATTTTATTTTTGCACCTAATCCGTATCGAATCGACACATATGCACCAATTTTTTATGAAATCAAAAAATAAGTAAATAATCAATGCCAAAATGTTTCTTTTAACTTTTTCTAATATTAGAATTTAAATTCTAAATGTAATAATTATAATAATCATATTATTAGAACCAAAGCAAGCCATTGGATTATAATATTTAGAATACTACCACTTAACCAACATTCTAAGTTTTCCCTTTTGGAATTATAATTAATCCCTTGAAACACTCCTCTATGACCATGATGTACATGAGTATATGTCATATATTTTAATAGGAAAATCAAGAGTTACTTGATAAAAAAATGAGACTAAAATAAGAAAGGTCATAAGTTTACTTGCCTTAAAGTTGGATACGTCTCGCCTTCTTTTTTTCTTCTTCTCCTCCACAGCTCCTTTGCTTTCAACATAAAGCTGCTCTCCCTCTTTTTGGAAAAAAAAAATTAATGGAAAAAAGTTATGCTATCCAAGGTTTAATTTATAGAATAAGGAGGTTTTTTCTTAGGTAATATTTTCCTTCCCTAACACTTAGGATTTTGAGCTTATTCCTCTCCCCCACTAGTCAGCCGAGCCAACCCACAAAATCAGCCACTAACTACCTCTCTTTTAAGTCAAATAGATATATCTAACCACCAAGCCTGTTGTTGTAATTATCTTGGATTCTCACTTGACTAATCTCCTTGCATAACTCTCCCAAAACTCGGCCACCTCCATCAGAAGTCAACCAACCTCTCCCTAAAACTAGGGTTCTAATAGTTAGTTTCATTCACTCTTATTTCTTAATATTTTACTTGATTTAATGAACATCCTAATCTACATTTCTTTGGCCACAACCAACAACTTCTCTTTCCCATCCATGTGGCTAGGCCTCCCTACTTTAGTTATGGAGTTGATAAAATTTTTGGCTCCAACATTTGTGCTAACCACTCAACCATATTACCAATTTTACTTACCAATAATTTTCGGATGACTAGTTCGACGTTGTTAAGGTCTTCCTACAATTTTTCTTAAAGAGGGAAGATGGATGAAGTCCTCCTTATTTATAGCAATCAACTCCTTAATTGTAGCTAGCCCTTAATTAAATTTGTTCGTGCAATCTTGACCCTAATAACTTGCTTTCGGTTATGACCAAGGAGTCCGTGATATAATTCCTCATTTTATAATATCTAACCAATATGATTTTAATTTCGAGAATTATTGCTAACCACCTACTCAAATGGATGCAAAAGGGTTCAATCAACTTGGCTTGTTTACGTGGTTGAGTATTTTATCTTTATATGACTAACCTCCTAAAATAGAACTAGTTTACTAATCATTTTTATTACTATAATCCATGACCCTATATATCACTATCCACCTGAATTTAATTTTGTCCAATTTAAATTTTCATGTAACTACTTTAACCAATTCCTATTTTTCCTTCTAAAATTTTACCTCGAGGTTTAGCTATGATAGTCTTAACTTTCATTATCAAAAATTAAGCTAATATCCAAGGTTCTAAGAAAAATCCTCCATTAAATTTCATAATATTATCTCTTTAAAGCTTTACCTTTCTCTTTAAAGCTTTACCTTTCTAAAAATTTAAACAATTTATCAAAACTTTCTAAAATTTAGGAAAAAACTTTAGTTAATAATAAGGCTTAAAAAGCATATCTATCTTAACCAAATATGTAATAGATTAACCATCCCAATTAATTGCCCAATTAAGGCCATGTTTTACTAGTCATGTAAGGCTTAGACCCAAACAATTAATTAAATCATTCAATTAAAATTCTTTATAATATTATTTATTTAAACAATTATTATAAAAAATATTCAGAATATTACAACCTTTCCTTCGTACCCTACTCTAACTCCCATGTTTCCTTGCACTCAATATGGTAACTCCAAAGAATATTCACCATTGGAATGGCCTTAGTCTATAGGATTTTCTCTTGGCAATCAAGAATTTGCTGGGCTGCTCAAGTGATATGTACTCAAAAATCTAAAGTGGCATTTAGTCGATCACTTACATCGAGTCATGATATATTGTCGAAGCATAAAGGCATGGAATGCGTTGCGGACTATGAAAATGTTAGTGGTAGTGCCAATTTATATGCTATTTTGCCAACACACTCAAGGATCTCAAACGGTCCTATAAAACATAGCTAAAGTTTTCTGTTCAATCCGAAGCACACTACACCCTTCCACAAAGAAACCTGATGGAATACTACATCATTGATGTTAAACGGCGAGCCTTGCCACTTTTGAATGATATAGCTTTTTAATTTGCTCTGGGCCATCCAAAAATGATCTCTAATCAAGCTAATTTTGTCCGTAATCGCCTACACTATATTAGATCCCACGATTCTTTGATCTCCAAAATATTCCCAACTAATAGGAGACCTTCACTTCCTCTTGTAGAGTGCTTCACATGTTGTCATCCCAATGTTTGCCTAGTGGCTATTGTTGTACATAAATTCAGCCAATGGTAGATAAGAATCCAAATTACCTCTAATGTATAGAATGTAGAGCTATAATATGTCCTCCAATATCTAAATGGTCCCTGTAGATTGCCCATCTATCTAAAGATAGAGGGTTGTGCCAAATCTAAGATCCATCCTCAACTCTTGATGTAAACTCTTTCAAAATTTTGACATAAATTGTAGATCTCTGCCTAATACAATGTTGACTAGTATGCCATGCAACCTCACAATCTCCTAGATATATAGTCTAGTAAGTTGGTCTAGTGAAAAGTATCAATGGTATGTTCGGTTATTAGAATAAAATAAGGTAAAAATAGAATAGTTATTCTCAAATAATAGAATAGGATAGAAATAAAGTTAAAATTATTATTCTCATATTTAGTTATTGGAATAAAATAAGGTAAAAATTAATATTTTATTATTTTATCTGTAGAATAGTGAAAAAGAACTTTTTGTTTTAAAGTGTACAATCAAGTTTCAACTCCGATAAAAATAGCAGAAGCAGTAAAACTTAAATATTTAATACACGTAAAGAATATTTATTTCTAGATACTAATGGTAAGGACAAGCATTCAAAATATAAACGAGTATAAATAATAATAAAAAGACACAATTTTTGGTGACGAAGAAAAAACTCGATACCCACGGTAATCGAGAAAAACCCTTCGAAATTTAATGGCCAAGGAAGCAATGCACTATAAAAATCAACTTAAAGATCGGGTGGTAACGACGCGCTAACCTAGCCAACTTACTCCCGTCTCGGGATCCTTACCAAAGAACTCTTTGGATTTGCCCGCGGTAACGGAAACGAACACCTTCTGGTCTTCACATCAATCTTTTCTCTTTAGCCACTTAAATTGCCAAACACGATCGATTCTCCTTCTTCAACGTATTGGCGTCTCTAATGAAGGTAGAATGATGTAAGTGATTGAATGACAAAGAGAAAATGTAGAGAAAACTAGTTAGAACATGAAGCTCAAGGTTGTAACTTTTAGTTTTCTCAAAGGTAGCAAGATCAATAGAGTTTCAATAACGATTCTTCTCAAGTGGGGCACGAAATTGATCTGCCAATAGTCCTAGGGTTCCAAAAATATAAGCCAAGTATTTATAGATGGTTCAAATATCGCATTTAAAAAGTTACCCATTGTCGCGGTGCTCGAGCTCGGGGGCGACGCACAGTGAGCGAGGATCATTCTGAATTTTGGGGTCGAGCCGATAGCGAGCGCACGGAGGGCGCAGGGCTTCTAGTTTTTGGGCTCAAGCGGCTAGAGAGTACACATCATGTGCAATATCCATGGAAGTCGGAACGGACAGTAACGGATGAATGTTGATACAACACTTTGACAATGCCTAACCCGACATCGATGTAAAAATATATATTGTCACGTTATGGGTCAATCATAAAAATGGCCATAACAATCTCTCCATTTGGTAATTTCGTGACAAAATCTATAAGAAAAATAAAATAAATACAAGAGTAGTACAGGTTTAAACACCACCGAGATAGAACCCGTATATATAAAAATCTACGCCTAGTGAGAAATATAAATGATACAATACGAGAATGTATAAGTCTACACTAGCATTGCTGTTTTGATATTGTGACTATCGCGTTAATACTGTAATTGAGTTGCCTGATCAAATAGGGTTAGTACCACAAAGGCATAATATAAAATGATAACAATAGAATTAAGAAACCAATATGCAGCAGTGAAAAGAATGAAAAACAAGCAGTATCAAAATCTAAGAAGTACTTCCCCTTACAAAAATAATAAGGCTCCCCCTAACATAAATAATCAGGCTCCGTCTCCCCTAAACGCCCCATATTAAAGTGAATTAAGTCTCCCCCTTTTTGTCACGAATAGTCAAGGAGTAATATAGCTCACTTTTATTGACCCATACTTGTCTCACCAAATTTACTTTTTTATTCAATCTTTTTACTATTTATTTAATATTTAAATGTGATCAATAAGTGTATTCATGTTGAGCTCTGGTCTTGGGGTGTATGGAAAGTGCATGGTGTAGTAGTGGGAACGAATGTGGCCAGTCTTTCCACAAGCATAACAAGTTAGCAGAGACTTTATGGGTTTGGTTATATCTTTTAGAGTATATGGATTGGCCAAATGATATGAGTTAAATCTATTATCCACACGTCAATGCGTTTTCTTAGTGATTTTTGGATGTTTTAGCATTGTGGTGTGGAATTTTTATGGCGGGAATAAAAATAGTTTTAGGATTCCCGCCATTTTGAGAAATATTCTCATCATACCCCAAATCTGGTTTATTTTCACTTATTTTTCCCAACCCGAGCATATGATTCAATTTTTCGGACCAATTTAAGAATTGTTTTAAATAATTTATAGTAGCCTCAAGTTCATATTCTAGAGTTGTGATTTATTTTATAAATGAGATTGTTAGATTCTCAATTTCTTAAATTTTAGCATCTAACTCAGATTGTTGAGCTAAATTTTCTTTTTCCAAATCTATGACCATATCGTTTAAGGTTATATTTAATTTTTTTACTTTTAAGCATTTCCTAAAGAGTTTATCATATGCTTCTTGAAGTCCATTAAATTCAGCTTCTAACTCATCCTCAGAGTCATCAGATTGATTAACATTTTCTACTGAATTGTCATACATTGAGGTCATAAAAATCATGTACTTGACAGGGCCATCTTCAGAATAATTTTCACCCTCTTCTTTTTCGTTATCGATTAAGGTCACATTAGTTTTAAAAGCTTGACCTTGTTGATATTTATGGTTTGGACATTCAGCCCGATAGTGGCCAAATTCTTTACACTCATGACATTGAACTTCTTGAATATTTTTTAATTTGAAGTAACTGAATTCACATAGGTCTTTCTTCTCAAGTTTACGTGAACGTTTTAAACCCACATCAAGTTTGTTTGATGAAGATTTATTTTTCTTCAAAAATTTTTTAAAATTGTTAACAAATAAGAAAAAATCATCATTGCTATACGATTCTTCATCGGAATGCCGATTTCTCTCTTTCCTACTTAATTTTAGAGCAATTGATTTATTTTTTCTTAACTGTGGCAATGTTTGCTCATATGTTTGAAGGGACCCTACAAGTTTTTTGATTTTTAATTTATCTAAATCTTTGCTCTCTTTAATTGCTGTAACTTTTGGTCTAAATCGTTCAGGTAAATATCGTAAAACTTTTCTAATAATTCTATTTTCAGGGATTCGTTCTTCTAGATTAAACTTAGAATTTATAATATCATTTAATTGTGTATAAAATTTATCAAATATCTCGTCATCTTTCATTCGTATTTCTTCGAATCTAGTGGTCAGTATTTATAATTTTGAATTTTTAATCAATTTAGTACATTCGTGAGTGATTTTAAGAATGTCTCACGCATCTTTAGAAGTTTCACACATTGAAATCCGTTTAATTTTATCAGGAGATACAACCATAAAAATAGCATGTAACCTCTTACTATTCCAATTACAAGTATCAAGTTCTTCTTTTGACCACAAAGATAGGACTTTTGGTTTATCACCACTCGTAGGTGGAGTCCACCCAAGTTGGGTACTAGCCTATAGACGCTCATCCAGTGATTTTAGAAAGGCTCTCATCCGGACCTTCCAATAGGTATAGTTGTTCCCATCAAAGAAGGGATGTACGGAGAGTAATCCACTCGTATACATCTAGAATGGGGTCGTGGATCGGGGTGAGTCTCTGATACCAATTAAAAAAAGGACTTTTTGTCATAAAGTGTACAATCAAGTTTTGACCTCGATAAAAATAGCAAAAGTAGTAAAAATTAAATATTCAATACACGTAAAGAATATTTATTTCTAGATGCTAATGGTATGGATAAGCATGCAAAATATAAACGAGCATAAACAATAATAAAAAGACATAATTTTTAGTGACGAAGGAAAAACTCAATACTTATGGCAATCGAAAAAAACCCTCCAGGCTTCAACGGCCAGGGAAGCAATACACTATAAAAATCAACTTACAGATCAGGTGGTAACGACGCGCTAACCTAGCTGACTTACTCCCGTCTCGTGATCCCTACCAAGGAACTCGTTGGATTTACCAATGGTAACGGAACCGGACACCTTTCGGTCTTCACGTCAATCTTCTCTCTTTAGCCACTTGAATTGCCAAACATGAGTCTCCTTCTTCAACGTACCGATGTCTCCAACGACGGTAGAAGAATGTAAGTGATTCAATGGCAAAGAGAAAATGTAGAGAAAACTAGTTATAACATGAAACTCAACGTTGTAGCTTTTAGTTTTCTCAAAGGAAGCAAGATCAATAGAGTTTTAATAACGATTCTTCTCAAGTGGGGCACGAAATTGATCTGCCAAGAGTCCTAGGGTTCCAAAAATATAATCTAAGTATTTATAGAGGGCTCAAATATCACATTTAAAAAGTTACCCATTGCCATGGCGCTTGAGCTGCACTCGAGCTCGGGGGCGGCGCACAACGAGCGATGACCATTCTGAATTTTGGGGTCAAGCAGGTAGCGAGCGCATGGAGGGCACAGGGTTTCAGGTTTTTAGGCTCGAGCGGTTGAGAGCACACGACAGGCGCAATATCCATGGAAGTCAAAACGGACAATAATGGATGAATGTTGAACAACGAAGACCGAGGACTATTCCTCGCCACGTCCGTTTTCATCCTTTTTTTTTCTAGCGTTTTCACGCTTCTATTTATAACAAAATCTTTTGATGTGGTCTTTCTTTCCCGAATGATGACATTCCATGTTTTGGTACCGAGAATGTAACTCATTACGCCCTTTCTCTTCGGACTTTGATCCACATCCTCGGTTCCTTCTCCTGGACTCGGTCACAATGACCTCGGAGTGCTGAGAGATGGACGTTCCGTGAGACCGCCGTCTTATTTTCTCATTCAGCACGGCTCCTTTCGTCATCTATAGCGTCACAATGCCATCAAGAGCTGTGTTGGCAATGGTGATTCTCATTACCTCCCATGAGTCTAGGAGGATTGATAGGAGCCACAGTCCTAACACTTCATCTTCGAATTTAATACCCAGGCCTCCCAGACGGTCTACACAGCCTTGGAACTTGTTTAAGTGATCAGCAATAGATGAGCCGTCCTTGTACCAAATTTGCATCAACATTATCAGATGATAGATTTTGTTATTGCCTGTCTTGGAGGCGTACAGCTTTCCCAAGTTTTCCCATAGCGTCCTGACATTCGTTTCTGTTAGAGACATTTGTCTAATTGGCATATTCTATGATCGTATGTATTATTATATCAATGTCGGGTTGTGGGTTATCGGGTTAAAGTCTGTTATATCCGTCCGAAGCCTGAGCGCCCGCCTGGTGCTCGCTAGCCGCTCGAGCCGAAAATTCAGTAGGTCGCCCGCTCGCCTGTCGCTCGCTAGCCGCTCGAGCCGAAAATCCAGTAGGTTGTCCGCTTGCTGCTCGCCCTCCGGCTGCTCGAGCGCCCACAGGGTTTCCCACGAAACCCTATAGCTGCCCGCCGCACGCTCGAGCGCCGGTGCAACGGGCAAATTTTTGAACGCATTTTTGGCTCCTCTATAAATAGTGGACTAAGGTTTTTGAAACCCTAGAATGCTAGACTGAATATTTACGTGCCTCTTTGGAGAAGAAAGCCTCAAATGCTCTATTATTCCTACTTCTTTTGAGAAAACTCAACACTACAAGATTGATCTACATGTTATAAGAGTTTTCTCACCATTTTTCTTTTTCTTTTCCCAT
>JAOVVI020013183.1:0-11951 GCA_028571085.2 Nepenthes alata | reverse complement strand
GGTGATATGTCAAAATGAAGATAAGCTACAGAGGCTTATAAGAGTGTCAAATCCTCAAAAACTAAAAAGAATTCTAACAAGGAAGCAAAAATATCAGCTATATTTGATATAAATTGGAATGTTGAGCAATCAAGAAACAGCATATACAAAAAGTATACAGGAAACAATATTGTTCAGTCAGCAAGGAAAGCTTATTGGTTAGATGAATGTACATAATAAAACGAAGAGATACTAAGAGTAAAGGGTATATTCCGATTTCATATGTATAGAAGAAGCTTATTAGCAAGGGACAAATGTTGCTTCTCAGATTTGGCTCAAAACAGGGAGTGTTTACACTATAAATATATAGAAAAGTGCTGCCACATTGCCAAGAAGCACTAAATCCCTCCATTCTCCCTTTTTTTCTCAAGATAAGAACTCTCCAACTCTTATTTCTTCATCAGCTTTGTCATCTCATATGTCCATTCTCTACCCAACAAATGTCTCTCTCTACCTCTCATGCTTCTCTTTAGTTTCTCCACTGACAGTTTTTCATATAATCTATATATCATCATTTCTCTAGACTAAACAACTCTGCCACACATAATATGACTCTTCATTCTCCAAGCAGTGTACAACTTCATTCATCCGTTATAGGAATTAATGTCATCTGCTTTGCCAATGGCAAAGGCTACAGGCTCAGGATCATAGCTGATTTCTTTTAAATTTTTGAATCCCATTTTAATGGTTGTCACCTCACATTCTCCCCCTTTCCTTCTATCCAAGATTTGAGCATTCTCACCTGAGACTAAAATTATATTGTTTGTTTTGAAATCGCCACAAGAATCATGATCAAACAATTCCTCAAGAAAATTTGAATTGTTGTTAAGACTGCAATCAGATCAGTCTATCTCGGAAGCAGGATTGCCCCTAATAGATAGGATTTTGCTTTCAGTTCAGCAATTACATTGGCAACCCTTTTACTCATTTGAATTTCTGTGAAGCAAGTCATTTAGCTGATTCATTTGTGCTTCATTTTGAATAATAGTCTTCCTATTCTGGTGCTCATTTCTGAAATCAAACAAATGTTGACCTATAATAATGGTGAGTGAGAGTGGCCATCATTTTTGGTTGGGTCTTGCAATCGGGTTGTTCAACCTTCAAATACCCAGACTTTGTATAACAGATGTTCTCGCAGTATTATCTTGAGTGAGAGTTTTCAATTTAGGGCTTTCAAGAGTTTTCAAAATCAGTGATGATTTTATGATGTCTTCTTCTGTTTTCCTATATGCATTGGAGATGTTTGTTGAATCCCCTATGGACCTATTATGCTGTTTCATATAAAATAGATATGGCCAGCAAATGGATTAGTATTCATATTCAGTGATGTGATGGTGGTGAATAGTGAAGCAATACAACTTTCAGGGGCATTCTATGTCATTCCATTGAGCTACAACAACTTGCAGGCTGCATCTTACTTTAATTTCTCTAACTAAAGAAGTGTAAGATGGTGTTCCAAGGTATGAAACAGCTCAATCTACTTTTACCAGTATTCAAAAGAAACTTTCAACTGTAACATTAAGAACAGTTAAAAAGCATTCAATCCATAATGGACTGGTGGAGGCTTCCTTCATCTTCTTCTTTGCTATGTGGTATCATGGACAAAATCTACAAAGAACATTTCTACCTTATCAAATAATCTACTTATAACAACTTTTTGCAGATACCAACAATAAATTAGTATCAATGTTTCATTAGTATTTCAAAAGAAGTAAATTTCCCAGCTCAGCCAATGTATAGCGTCGACCCAAATGGTACTAACATTTAATAAATGGAGGGAAATGGGTTATTTTGTTTCACTTGCTTATGAAAACCTAAAAACACAGAGACTATCACTTCAGTGGATGGTATGGGGCGGTGCACTGGAGAACCAATTTACCCAAGCACTCAACCATCACTTCACTTGTTGGTTGCTGCCCATCTAAAGATTCATAAAACAAGACAAGATGACGTGTTTGCATGTGTTACATTCCAGCACAACTGGTGTGTCTTGTATAATGGGAAGAGGAGAGCCATCTACATCTACTTCTTAGCTGCCCTTTCACTTCTCAAATATGGGCAGAGGCTAAGCAATGTCTGGGACACCAGGAACGGAGAATACTTGGCTGGAAGAGATGACATGGATCAGTAAGAGAATAGCGAAAGTCTTCCCAGGAATCAACTAAGGAAAGCTTTTGCCGCCTAAGTATATTTCATCTGGGGAGACAGACATGCCAGAATTTTCCAAGCAGCTCATCTTCACTGCAGCAGACTGTGAAGTTCAGCAAAGTGTCTGTGCTGATTACAATTAGATTAAGGAAAAATCTGATAGTGAAGCTTGATGGATTGAATTCCTGCCATGCTTACAGTTGATACAGTTCTGCTATGATAGTCCTAGTGTATCTTCCATATCCATAGTGTTGCTGAGTCCTTGTGGTTATTAGACTAGGCCTTTGGCTCCAAGTTTGCATAGCCCAATGAGAACAAAAAAAACAATGAGCCACTAAGATGGATGTCTATTGTGAATTCAAAAATATGCAATAAGAAGTGAACATGTTCAGACCAAGTTAGAAGCAACACTTGATGGAAGAATGTTTAAGAGAGCTTGGGTATCTGAAACATAGATCAATTAATGCACGGGTGAGGGTTGTGATTTGATCCAGGTTTCGAGGAAACAGGAAGAGGATAGGTATGCTGGCAAAACTTGGAAAAGGGTAATGAAGAAAGGATTTAACTATGTCTCAACTTTCAGAGGATTTGCCTTAAAATCAAGCGGAATGCTGTTGCCTTAAAGCTTTGTGGTGGTGGTTGTGTCCAGATTGTGTCCTTATATGGCTACCAGAGGCAACACATTACTGACATGAAAAGGTTTCAAAATAAAGGTGGTACATTTTGCAAAAAAATCTCGTACTCTAAGTAGTTTTAGATGCTGCCTGTTGAAATTTGCCTCACTGTTGGGAAGCAATTGGTGTAAAAGCCAACCACCATCGCACATGGCCTCTGCAGATATATCTGACCGGCAAAAGAGCTTTAACAAAGCATCAAGTACCTAGAACAAAAGGCACAATTAAGTCATAATTATAAGCAACAAAAAGTAGCATCAAACAAGCTAAGACCTGTGGAGTGCCAGCTATATAACTATAAGAAACTTTTACCCCAACAATAAGAGCACTCACATTGAACAGTCCATCCGAAATATCTAAATTAGACTATCTATATTGTTATTCCAAAATTAGACATCTGCTGTAATATATATGACACATCAGACTATCTACACTTACCGTCTATACCAATTATATTTTTTAGGAAATTCTACAAATAGTGGAATACATTTTTCGGTGATCGGATTATATTTGTCATATCATCCAACGATTATATTATTCCTTGGCTTTATTGAAGCG
The DNA here is from genome assembly GCA_028571085.2 of Nepenthes alata. Classification (NCBI taxonomy): domain Eukaryota; kingdom Viridiplantae; phylum Streptophyta; class Magnoliopsida; order Caryophyllales; family Nepenthaceae; genus Nepenthes; species Nepenthes alata. The sequence continues at coordinate 8,532 of JAOVVI020013183.1, read as the reverse complement.
ATCATATTTTATTTATCCAATCATCTAACGACAGGAAGGAACAATGCTTTAAGAAAAAGAACTGAACTGAACCGAACCAAAATCTATAGCATATTCACGTTTTAGGATTTGTGTGAAATGGAGTTCCAATTTTAAAATACACCAAACTAATTGAAGAAGTATACATATTGGCTCGAGGGAGATGTGAATCAGAGTTGATGAGCGCCGCCGGTGGTGGAAACTGTAGCGGCAGTGGTAACGACGAAGAGAAGACGAGCATCAAGTGGAAGAGAAAGAGCACGAAACAAAGGCACAAGCAAAAAGAAAAATGAAGAGAGAAAGGAGAAGAAATCTAGTGCACTAGAATGGATAGACAAACGAATTCAGAGTGTCAAAATTGATCCCTTTTACTCAAAGTCTAAATTTTTAGGCGACCTAAAACAATTTAGACAGTCCAATGTGATATCTTTTTAGACAGACAAATTTGAGTGCCCTAAAAGGCAGAATTTGTTTCTCACCATGTAAAACATGCATTAGGTTTGTGTTAGAAATATAAAATTACTGACCATAAAATAAGAAAACAAAAGAAGAAGACCACAAATTACAGTAATAGCTAAATGCATTAACATGGCGGACACTTGTACTGCTACAAATGCACTTGAGAATCTAGTTAACAGATTAAACACCAGCATCAACAAATTCATAAAGTTCCAATGTGAGGACATATAAATTATATTCCTCCCAATTCATGGACATAATTCACAAATAAACAACCTGCTGAAGAGGAGACCATTCTGCATATTTTTTTGTTTGCTTGGCTACCATTTTACATATCAACCATTTGTTAAATTCATGCCATAAAACCAATCAGATGGTCTATTCTAGGGATTATTATTTGCAATGAAATCCTATGCCATTAATTTATAAAAGACAAATTCATTAACATGATAATATTTTTATATTTAACTGTGGATGATAAGTCCACAGAATTACAGTCAAGACAATATACTCACAAGGAGTGGAGGATGACATTATTATTGGTACTTAAATCTAGAAAATTTCTTAGTCATATGATTATTAATAGGATGTTAATAATCCGTTTGGACTAGCCCACTTATATATGCTTGTATGATGAGAGTGATCACTCTCGAGTTACTGGTGTAGAGAGTAGAGACACTAAACAAATGGGTGGTTGTTAAATAGCAAGTTCACTATGAACCGAATTGAAGAACATCTAAAGGAAATTACTGTTGTCAATAGATTGTTCCTAATTGCAGTATTATTCTGCGGATGCATGAAAATATTGGTCCCAAGACTGATACTGTTTGGCCAATATATCGGTTATCTACCGATATTTCATTCCTTGATTCTAAGACATCACAGTGGTCCTGTGTTTTACTATGCAATATTTTGTAATCCAATCAAAGGTTATGAATTTGCATAGCTGGATTTAGTGTGCCAGCCACACATGGAAACACATCGATGATTAACAAAGAATCCATTTCTTGTAAAACGCAAGAGAATATCCTATATAATTCATCGATAACTCCTCATTGACAGAGGCAGGGTGAAAATTTAAAATGAGTTTCTAAATTCAATACTGCTTATAACATTTAAATGAAACGTGTTGGATCAGATAGGAGTTTGATAAATCACCATAGTCTATTAGCCTTATTGAAAGATTTATAGTTGATTTCTTATTATTCAGCATGGTCTCATATACTAGTGGATAGAATTACAGAAAATAGAAAGTTTCTCTAATATAATAATTTCTTGGGTCTAATTTAAATACTAAAAAGTTCAGTGGTCTACTACTATATTAGTAAAAAACTAAAGGGCCAAACACAAATGGGGCAGAAGTATAGTTTGAAATATAAAGAGGGCTTGTTTATGAATATCATCAGAAATAAGAACCATAGCAGGAATTGGTATTTTCTCTGCAAATAGATGTTAGTGGATGCCAACAATGCCACCTTTTCTCTCCTGCCTCCTAAACAGAATAGTTAGGTTTTTGAATTCCAAGATAGCTTCATGGATACACCTTAGAGACGAGACAAGTGTGCCATTAGTTGTTGCTGTTATCAGGTCAGTTGAGCATATGGTTTTACTAAGTCGCAGTTCTCCGTGCATTTACTATTAAAACGGTTGGGGCATACCATTTGCATTCTCTGATCATATCAGATTCAATTGAAGTTGGACTTTTTGTTTAAGGTCCGTTCCTACCTTCCTTTGGATTATTCAGCTGTGAATTGTCCAATTCCATGCATCAATATCTACAAGAACCCTAATCTTGCTTCTTTCATCTGAATATTTTCCAAATGCTAGAGCTCTGAGTTAACTTCTAGCTTTCCTTAGCTTTTAACATCTTCTTACTCCATTTTCAAGAAAAATGGAATTTTTTTATCAAAGAAATAAGGCTTACATTAATAGGAGCCGAGAAGGCACCAAAGAAATGAAATGATACAACCGTAACTGCCTATTGGTAAATCATTCAAGCAGGCTGGATTTATTACATCAGATAAAGAAAGGGTAAAATTACAAAAATATACAGAATTTTTCAAATTTTTCAAATTTTTGCAAATCTATACCCAACATTTTTTGGCTTCAATTTTATATGAAATGCTATAGAATGCGATAATTCAACACAACCCATCCATAATTAAGTATTTCAACACATAGTTGAATTACTAAACACTAAATTAACAATTAATGGGACCCGCATGTATTAAAAGATTGGGTGGCCTATCGCATGAGGACCCTACATCATGGTGTCTGAACTTTCTCTATTAGACCCCTTGTATATCATAGAAGATGTTTTTGTGGTTTGAGCACGTGACCTCTAAACTCACAATGGCTTACCATTTCTCCAAGGCTTATCTTCTCACAAATAACAAAAGATTAAACCTCACTGTATAACTGAATAAACCTTACACCTAAAACTTTAAAATCCCTACCACCATTGCTTTTCCCCACCACCACCTAATCCCCCACACCAATTGCATTTGTGACAAAAAAGTGTCTAATTAAAGATGGACCATATAGAATTATTAATTTCTAAAACTTTGGTACAAACTTGTCTTGCAAAATTTTTAAAAAATATTTAGATTTTTTGCTATTTTTACCTGAAACAGTAATATGATTTTTAACCTCAAAAAAAAAAACAAAAGAGCCCCTTATCTGATAATTGGACATGTTTAAATCCATTTTCTATTTATATAAATATCTCAATGAGGAGTTAAAGCACATGCAAAAGAAGTGAATATGGAGTCCATGAACAATAAGGAATGAAAAAGAAAAGGAAACAACGCAGGCTTTATGAAATCAACAAGTAATAGAATTCCAGTCCTCGAGTAGCCCAAAAAAGAACGAATAAAAAATCATGTCACTGAATAAGAAAGATCACTGTCCTAGACTCAACAGCGACATAAAATCAAAGAAAGGTAACAGTGCTAAACTCAAAACATGGTTTTAGATAGCATGCATTATATAATGGAAATATCGTGCATTACATAATCGAAATACTAAAAGCATTCATGCAAAATGACATGTAGTAGAAGGGCCTAAAATTGTCATTGCCAAGTACAGCCATTAGGGAGCCATTATGTGCCTGTTATACTGTTATAGAAAGTGACATTATCACACTACGTAAATGGCCTAAGAAATTGCTATCATAATGGTTGTTAGTGGCACTACTAAGAGGGCCTAAGCATTTAACAAGGAAAATCTATGGAATGATGTTTGAAATCAGATAATCAAAATTCAACTTCAGCTTGAAACACTTAATGTGATACACAACGCAGCACATATTGTTAGTTAAGTATAACAGGCTTTATGTACATAGACCAACAAGCTGCAACACAAACCCTACCAAATTCAACTAGAACAAAGGATAATTTTTCAAACTATATATTTAACTAGTACTGTTGCTTAATTTCCCACACTTTCTGGTTTTAGGAATTCAACAATTTACACCTACTTCCTTAATACCTGAAATCTGTGCAACCGGGGGCTTGATCTCACTTTGAAATCAGAATATGAAATTCCGTACTGCTCCTGTCCATAGCAAAACAAAAATAAGAGACAAGAACCCAATTTCAGCAAATAAGGCATTCGCATTATAAATCAAAGAAATCGGAAGAAAAACTTGCGGGTAAAAGCAGAAAACAGTAAATTCATAGCAGACTCTGCATTACAAAGTCTAAAAGGATGAAAAGGTTACATAGGAACAACATAAAAATAGGCACAAATAACACAACAAGAAGCAACCAAAAGTAAGAGGAGAGGAGAGGAGAAGGGTAAGAAAAAGAGGGGATAACATAGGTGAAATTTTTAGATAATTTAACTTACAGAGAAACGGTCAAAATTTATGTTTTGGTTTCAGTTTCAAGAGTGCAATATCATTTCAGATTCAAGTTCTAAAAGGAGAGCAGACTTGTTATGCTCAAACCCCAAATTTCAAATGCTTTCAAACCATTTTATGTAAGGTATCACACCCTTCAACTCACTGAGATCCAAATCCTATAAATGAATAAGACTTGTTTGTGAAGAAAAGGAAGTACCAGTTTTATGTAAAGTAACAATGAAGGAAAAAAGACTTTACCTTTTTGTCCACCTTGCATTTAGCAGGGATGGTCCCACTAGGAGGCATACCATCCCCCTAACCATATACTACCCCCCAAAAAAAAAAATGCAAATGGAATTTTAACCCACTTGCAAACTAGTTATCATAGCAATTTGCATGATGTACTTCAACCACAGGAAGTTATACTGCAGATTGGAAAACTAACAAAGGGAAAGAAGAGCAAGGAGGAAAGAAATATTTTCAAAAAAAGAATTGGTAAAATGAGGCAGAACATACCCTGAGCTTCTGTATATACATATCAAGCTCACTACCAGGACCCTCTCTTGCCAAATTACTTTCTGAAGAAAAAAGTTGTTCTTCACCGGAGATTTCACCAACCAAAGCTTGCTGCAGCAGGCATGAAAGAAAACATCATCTATAGTGAAATGGCAAACCAATGATGAATTCAACGTCTAACTGTGAACATTTCCATTAAAAAAGGAATAGGAAGTGTAAAACATTGCCCAAAGCATTGCAGATATATCACAACTGACTAATGCTCACAGATCTCACACCGAATGGAACACTCATCACCATTTTAAATTTATTACTGACAATTAAACACTTCCAATGTGTTTACCTACAAAGACAATTAAACACTCGTCACCTTTTTAAACTTACAATTAACAATTAAACACTTTCAAAGATGCTGCAGAAAACTTTCTAATTTCCAAAGCACACTAGACCAACATAACCATATCCCCATGAACCAATTACCAAGAAAGAGAATAGTGAACAACCTCAAAACATAACACTCACTGTTACAAATAAATGAAGAGGGGCCAGTAACACATACCAGCAAAAGCTTCTTATGTTGCCTGCGCTGTGGAAGAATTCCAAGTGCATCTAGCATTGACTCATCCAATTCTACAAATACTGGAACTTAGAAAGGAAAAACAAAAATGTAATCCACATAAAAATAGCCTCAAATTAAAAGCCTTACCTTTTGTTTGCAACAATGTAGCCAGCACACTTAATGAACCCAAAACTTGCAAATCACTTCCATTGGTGATGTAAGAAAGCAACACATCCCTACATAATGGAATTTACAGTAATGAAGATGGATCAGGTTACAATCTGAAACAGAGTAAATTTAACAACATATCAGCCGGTAAATTACATCTTTTCTTCGAGGATGTGGTTTCTATAAGTTTTCGGGTCTAAATAAAAGAAGAATTTATCAGAATCAAAGATAAAAATTAGAATCAAACAGGAGAAGAGGTTGCCCCATTTAATGGCTGAAAGAACAGAAACTCCACCAAATGATGCTCTCAAATCTCAGCACATATTTAATGAATCTGAACCACTAGAGGCACCCAAGGTAGAAGTCCGAACTTCAAAGCAAAATCAAGAAAATGGCCTTAGTCCATTAATGTGGAATTAATGATATTAATCCTCAAAAGATTCTAGCATTCTTGACATCCAAATTCCACATCCACCAACTATTGAAAAGAAAGCACATTTCAAAAGGAGCTCAGCCTTTCTTTCACTGTGACATCTGCAAATTTCATTATATAGCAAACCTTCCAAAATAAGTAAGCTCTAGCTCACCCTGCCAAACTAAAAGGTTATCATGTCTAGAAATATTGAAATTCTCACTATTCAGGTCACACAAACATGAAGAAATAAAGCCCGGAGATGCCTCCCCAACTGTAGAATTAACCATTGTTGAGACAACTAAGAGTAAGAAGCACAGGCCACCAGACCACAAGTCTTGATCATGAAAGGAACCTCATCTTTCCAACTGTCGACCACAAGTCACACAAACATCAAGAAATAAAGCCCTGTGATGCCTCCGCAACTGTAGAATTCACCATTGTTAAGCCAACTGAGAGTGAGAAGCACAGGCCACCCAGACCACAAGTCTTGATCATATAAGGAACCTCATCTTTCCAAATATGATTGCTAAACGGAGATGTTTGTGAACTCTCTGGAAGAGCAAACTAAGCATGGAAATACAACAAAATCACACTGTCTTCCTACATAATAAAAGAATGAAAGAGAAAGATAATTGTGGTTCAATCCTTATCAACCCCGTCTTACCTATCAAAAAAAAAGGAAAAAAATCATGCTGAATATCCAAACTGTAATTTCCTCCATCAAAAAAAAAAAAAAACAATTGGGAGGCATCAGCACTAATGAACCACCGCATCAGATCTTCCACTTCCTTATCATTCAAATTCCTAGCAAGGGCAAGTTCTACTATCGCTTGCCAAAAAAGGAAATTCCACAGACTAAAACAGTGTCAAAAAAGTAGATGAACATCAAACATGATACAGGGGAAAAGCATGAGACAAAGGGTATCCTGTTACCCAACATCCTCCCCTACAGTAAATTGTACGACCACTGTCAAAGGCAACTCTTTTGTAACCAAAAGAAAGAGTGGATAAATATGAGAAAATTTTAGGATCATATAAGTGGCATTGACTATCACCCACACACCCTACCTATTTTGATGTAGGCATCACTTACATAAGCTCAATGGCAGAGCCAGAAATTCAGCATTTTTTTGTGGGGGAGGGGGGGTAATCATCTTTTCTTTAAAAAAATCCATAGTTTTATATTTTCCCTGATTAACTAAACTAACTACATTTATAACTTTACAAAGTAAATGTAATCAATAAATAAAGTCCTCTCTCTCTCTCTCAAAAACCAGCTATACAAGTCTACTACAATATGTTATGGCAAACTTATCAGTAAATTAAAAAAAAAAAAAACCCTCTCAAAGAAACTCATAAATTGAAAATATCCAATATGTTAAAAAACTCGACTGTTCCATAATCTACTTTTTGAGGGGTGCTTAGACAGTTCAGTGGTATCTGTGGATCTGCTTGTCCATGATCTACTTAGATTAAACATACATTTCGCTTCTGTTCTTTATTAATTTTTCTAGCTGTCCAACCTCCTCTTTTTTCTCATTTTCTAAGCAAACATAAAAAAAAAAAAGATCTTTCTATAATTGTAGGCTAGATCATAGAGATTCCCAAACCTGATACCAGCACACCAGGTACCAACTACACTGTACCAAATGTGGTACTCAATAACAATCTCTTATGTAAAATGATATATGTCAATGTGTAGCATAGCGGGCTATGCATGTGTAACAAATAGTGAACCCAGTAATTATGGTGGCTCATCTATTTCACCAATTATTGAGCAGCACAAAATGTCCCATTCACCCCATATAATGTAAAACAGAAATGAAAGCTCTGGAATAAGGAAATAAGCAAGCTAAATTGCCATCCCTAATGATACATCCACTGCATAACTGACACTATCTCTCACAAGATGCTAGTCCCGTAATTTGTAAGAAAAAAAAATGATTTTCTAAACCGTTGACAAAATGCAAAATACATGAGAATTGGATCGATCATGTTTTATTGCTACTTCACCAAAAAGAGATAGTATTAGATGTTGATTACAGTTTTTCTTTTGGAGCTATGCTGCTAAGTTCTTAGCTTGGGTTTCTTATTGAACTTAAAAGTCTTTCAGCCCATCTGTCAAAATGAGGGAGGGGCACATGTGAGAGATATAAACTGAAACCCAAATACTTGGGGTGGTGGCCACCATCAACCTCCCATGCCTCCCCTACTGCCTAATCATTGTGCCAGATGTAGCAGATTCTAAATGAGATTCAACAACCATTTCTCTGCCAGTCAAAGTTTTAGACACTTTTTACCATGAACGAACCCTGAGATTGCCCCCAACTAACAAATGACTACCTATCCATACTTCCCACCCCGACCTAAAAGAAGAAAACAAGAAAGCTGCATTCCCTCTATTACTCTCAGTCATGAATATGGAATCCTACACCATACAAGAAATATTCCCTACCACAATAAAATCAACTACAAAGTTTAATCAATTAACATAATGAACTTTTTGTGACTGCAAGGAAAGATGAAGGATATGCAAACAATTTATACATGTTC
>JAOVVI020013182.1:0-11952 GCA_028571085.2 Nepenthes alata | reverse complement strand
TTGAATTGCATTTAATTTCATAATTTATGAATGTGTTAATTTTGTAAGCTTTGGAACCATGATACGAACTGTTGTGAGGAAATTTAACGATCAGATGCTCTAAAGTAGTGATTAGCTTGATATGGCAAGAAATTCTTAACCCTTTGAAGCTCCAAATAATTTATGTATAAAATTATGAATACATGAGGATTTAAACTTACGAAGAATATGAAAACATTCTTATAAAAAGAAATCTAATAATGGAGGAAATTCTGTAATTAAGTGGTGGACCTATGAACTAAATGGCTTATGAAACATTCTCTAGTAGAGTGGGAACAAAGAAATTTTTGCTTAAGAACAGAAATTTCTAATGAAATAAGGAATTACGAAATTAGACCAAAGTTCACGGATAACAAACTTTGACATGTCATAAATATTACAATGAAAATTTTAAAATTATTCTGACCGCATATCCGGGCCACACTTTATAGTTGGTGATATTTCTTGGCATGGCTTAGTATGTTATAATAGAAGGTCGTTATCTATTTAGGAACCACTTGCAGTTGGGCCGCCGCGGCTGATCGATCGTATCTATAGAGATTGTATGTAGACGGCTTGCCTCTGAGTCTTGAATAGGAGGAAATGGCTCTGGATTGTGTAGGAGCAAACACAATTGAGGTTACAGCCGATCGTTCCTTTGTAAGTGAGGCCTACTAACTTTGGCCCTCAAACAAAATAAGTCTCAAAATGTGAAAGATTAAGAAAAGGAAAAAGGATTGAAAAACCTTGAAAACATTCATGGAAGCATGGTTCTTTGTATTCTTGATGCATGACCACTTATATTCCTCTCTTTCCTTTCTACATGTATTATTTTGTCTTGAAAATGAAATCTCTCATACACCTTGTCATAATGTGCCTTGCTGAGCTTTAACTTACTCATTGCTATTTTGTTACCTCTTCAGATGATCAATATGAATTCCTGCTTGACAAGAAGGAGTAAAGGAGTCAGCACCTAGCTTAGGCATGGAGATGATGCCATTTATGTTTTGGAGATTTGTATTTTGTATTTTTGAGCTTAGTTGACTATTGTTTTGAAAACAAGAAGATCGTATATTTTTATGTATGTCCTTTGTATGTATTCAATCATAGTGATATGTTTAGTTGGATTATTGTGTTGTGGATCTTTAGATTACTTTTGCAAGTTTTGAAGGATACTATGAGGCTTAGTGGCATCTCCCTGTTCCAACTTGGAGTCCGAATTATGTGTCTTTGCGGCTTATGTGTTGTGAAAATATAGATTTTTGATCCTGTGTTGGTATTTGTGCGAAATTTCATATGTATCATAGGGTATTTACAGGTTTTATATTAGGTCGATATCCGTATTACAACCAAAACTTTATTAGATTTTTTATTGATAATACGGTATATCACAATTGATATCAGAGAAAAGTTAGTTCGGGAGATGCCTTAGGATATGAACTGATTGACCATAGTTGAGGGCTAGGTTGATTTGATTAGATCCAAAGTATAGATTGAACTCCCTGTTGAAGTAGTTTGTTTAAGTTTTGTGCAGAAGTCTAATCCTATTGTTAATGCATAATGAAAGGGGTTCAGGATGCCTAGTCGAGGATGAGGTTCCGAATCTAGTCCTCATCCTAATCGGGAGGAGGAATACTTGGACATTATGGGATGGATGGTTGACGTCATGGAGATGATGGCACAGAGTCATTGCCAACCTGTGCTAGCCCTAGTTCAAGCGCCAGCTCCTACCCCAGTTCTAGCAAATCTAGGATTTACTGTGTACGATCAGTTCAACAGTGAAAGGGCACCAGAGTTCTTAGGAGATCCAAACCCGGTCAAAGTAGAGGCATGGATCAGGAGATTTAAGAAAGTTTTTACTATTATTCGTTGTCCAGAAGTGGACATGGTAACTTTTACAACGTATAAATTGGAAGGCGAGCCCGACCATTGGTGGGCAATGTAAAAAGGAGCCATGGGAGTCCCCGAGGATCAGATTATGTGGGAAATGTTCAATGAATAATTTTTTTAGCAATTTTTTCAACTAGCTTTAGAGAACATAAGGAAGATGAATTTTCACGGCTTCAGCAAGGGAATCGAACCATGGCTGAGTATGCGGCCAAGTTCTTGGAATTGTCCCAGTATGCCCTGCACGTAGTAGATGAACCGGCCAGGAAAGCCAGAAATTTTCACTCGGGGCTAAGGGATGACATCAAGAGGTAGTTGGTTATGGCAAGTTACGTGATTATGGAAAGATATTGGACCAGGCCCTCATCTTTAAGAAAGAGCTAGAGCAGCAGCAGTATTTTGTGAAGAGGTTGAGGAACCAAGGAAGCCAAGCTGTCAGTCAAAGTTTGGGATTTGGAGGTCCTCCGAGGAGGACGAAGTCTAATGACAAGAGAAAGAGGAAGGCAACTCTAGCAGCAGCAGACCGAGTCTGCCGGCAGCAGAAGGCGTTTGTGATCATTGCTGGAAGCACCATCGAGGAAAGCCATGTTTGAAGTGGATGGGAGTGTGTTTTGATTGTGGCAAGACTGATCATATGATTAGAGATTGCCCTATTATAAGGAGGCTAGTGAAGAAGAAGCCAATCATTCCTGGGAATGATTTTGCAGTTACAGCTCGGGATGTGGAGGCGTCCCCAAATGTGGTAGAAGGTACTACTACCATCTTTAGTAGTACCCTTACGCATGTTCTTTTGGATTCGGGCTCAACCAATTTCTTTGTATCCCTAAGTTTTGCGAGTACCTTGTTGTCCCCTCTGAAGATCTTGGTTCACGTTATGGTTGTTTCTACACTCTCAGGATTGTTGGTGGTTACGGATATCCTATATCTGAGGTGTGAAGTTTGAATTCAGGGGCTACAGTTGATGTTGGATTTGATTTTGCTTGAAATGCACAATTTTGATGTGATATTGGGCATGGACTACCTGGCAAGTTATCATGCCAGTGTGGATTGCTTCCATAAGTAAGTTCATTTCGCCAATTTGGGATGTAAACCGTTCTTTCTCCAAGGTGTGGTGCGGAAAGAGCCACCGTGTTTTATTTTAGCCTTGCATGCCCATTACTTAATGGATTTCGAATGTCAAGCCTATTTGGCTAATGCTTACATCATTGGGAGTCAAACTGTACCGGCCAAGGATATCTCAGTGATTAGTGAGTTTAAGGATGTTTTTCTCGAAGAATTGCCTAGGTTGCTATCTAATCAAAAAATTGAATTTGAAATTGAGATAACTCATGGCTCGGCACCAGTTTTGAAGGCACCGTATGGGATGGCATCTGCCGAACTGAAAGAATTAAAGCAGCAGCTGCAGGAGCTTCTGGGCAAGGGATTCATTCAGCTGAGTGTATCTCCTTGGGGTGCCCCCGTGCTATTTGTCAAGAAAAATGATGGATTATTGCTGCTATACATTGATTATCGGGAGCTAAATAAGATCACCATTAAGAATAAATATCATCTACCAATGATCGATGACCTATTTGATTAGCTCTAACGAGCACAAGTGTTTTCAAATATTGATATTCGCTCGAGATACCACTAGTTGAGAATTAGGAAAGAGGACGTAGCAATAACAGCCTTTCAGATGAGGTATGGGCATTATGAATTTCTAGTTATAGAAACATTCAAGAAGATCAGACTGATCCATGAGAAGCTAAAAGTGGCCCAAAACCGGCAGAAAAGCTATATCGATCGGAGAAGATCGGAATTGAAAATTGAAGTTAGAGACCTTGTTTTCTTAAAAGTATCATTGTCGAAGGGTGTATCTAGATTTGGGCTCAATGGAAAGTTGAAGCCAAAGTTTATTGACCCGTTCAAGATTTTAGAAAAAGTGGGGCAGGTAACCTATCGATTGGCCTTGCCACCTTCTTTGGGGAGGTGCACAATATTTTTCATGTGTCTATGCTCCAGAAGTATGTCAATGACCCTACTCACGTCATCAACTACGCGCCTGTATCGATAGGTGAGGATTTGTCATACGTCAAGGTGCCCGTACAGATTTTGGATCGTAGAGACCAAGTGCTTCGAATGAAGACAATTCATTTAGTTAAGGTTTTATGGAGGAATCACGCTCTAGAGGAGACTACTTGGGAGAAAGAGGATGAGATCCGAGAGAAATATCCCCACTTGTGTTGAGGTATATATATCTTAAGGACCCGTTAATTTCGATGACAAAATTTCTTAAGTGGGAGAGAGTGTGAGGTTTTGGATATGCGAAGTATAATGATTAAAGGATAATTAAGTCAATATAATTAAGATTGAGCCTAATTCATAAGGAAATTTTTAGTTTCAGGACCGAAAGGCAATTGGGTGAAGTGGGCATGCCGGGAGCCCGAGGCGCCACCACGGCGCCCAAAACAGAGAGCTAACACCCACTGGGCAGTCAAGCACCCGGGGCGGGCGCTAGGTGCCAGATTGGGCACGCCTGCCTTGTGCCCGACCAGCACTTGAGCGCCAGCCCGGGAAATCAAAGTGCCGCGAGCACTTTTTCCCCTCATTTTTCGGTCGTCTGGTTCAAAGAGAGAGAGTCCGAGAAGAAGAGAGAGGAAGGAAATCCGAGGTCTCCGGGTGCGATTCTGAGCTAGTGCTAGTTACAAAGATGATAGATCGGGTCGAGGCAAGTGCACACATATCCTTTTCTCTCGTTTTCTTCGAGTATCTTTGTTTTGATATCCAATTAAACTTATATTTGGTATTACCCATATCCCAAGTATGAACATACTTCGATTTCATGTCCGTTTAGCGAAATTTGAACAATTTTTCGTACACTAAAACCCTAACCCGCATCTAGACTAATTTTACCACTTATTTTTGATTTTATGCATGATTTGACTCCAAATAATCGATACACATGACTTAAGCATTAAATTCCATCAATTTGGTGACTAAAATTTCGCATTTGGTGCGGTTTACGCACACCAAAACCCTAACCCGCGCCCTGCGCCTTCCGACAATTTCCCACCAAACTTATGCATAAATTTGACTTTGGACATTGAACCCTGACTTATGAATGTGATTGAATTGGATTTAATTTTATACTTTGTGAATGTGTTAATTTTGTATGCTCCGGAACCATGATACAAATTATTGTAAGAAAATTTGATGATCGGATATTCTAAAATAGTGATTGGCTTGATATGTCAAGAAGTTCTTAACCCTTTGAAGGTCTAAATAATTTATGCAAGAAGTTATGAACACGTGAGGACCTAAACTCATGAAGAATATGAAAATATGCTTATAAAAAGAAATCTAAGGATGTAGGGAATTCAAGAATTAGGTGATGAACCTATGAACCAAATAGCTTATTAAATGTTCTTCAATAGAGTGGGAACAAAGGAATTTACGCTTAAGAACATAATTTCCTAATAAAATAAGGAACTAAGACCTTGGACCAAGTATTACGGATAGCAAACTTTGACATGCCATAAATATTACAGTAATAATTAAAGGATTACTCTGACCGTTTATCCAGACTGTATTTTATAGCGGGTGATATTCTATAACATGCCTTAATATATTATAATAGAAGGTCATTGTCTGTTTTGGAACCGCTTGCGGCTAGGCTGCCGCTGATGATCGGCTCCGTCTAGATGAATTGTATGTAGACAGCTCGCTTCTGGATATTGAGTAGGAGGAGATGGATTTTCACTGGTTTTGATCTTCCAAGCTTCAATACCCCTTATTGATTGTGTATTAACAGAGCATATCACTTAGGGACAAAAAATCAATTGCATCCCATATATAAAGATAATTTTCATCAAATTATCTAAAAGGGCAGTTACCATGGAGGTTAGGCAAGATGATTATACGAAATTGGACCACAACTATTAGTTCTCATCTTTTTTTTTATGAGAATTGTATAACCAACATTCCCTTTACGCACGTGAAATCTGTAATCATCCATATCAATAAAGTACCGGTGTGTTCTCATACGTATCACCGATCGGCACGTCAATTAAATATGGACCCATATAGGAATGTCCCATAACTTAACAATATATTCCATTATAAAAATACTAAATAGGTTCAATAAATAAATAGAAAGGTCTAGATCTTAGATAATCAAAAATACTTTCGAGTGGTTAAGTGCTAGAAAGATAGATTGACTAAGTGGGCTGCCTGGCCTCAAAGTTGCATGGATGCTAGGTGGCTGAGACATCATGCTGCCTTAGATGTCACTTCAAAGTACCACTTTGTCCAACATGACATAGTGCAAGATTAGTAGGAGTCATTGGCTAAAGCCAAAGGGGCTAATACTAGCATATATGCCACGATAGACATGACCTTAGAAGGCATCTGTTTACACCATAAAATCAAGGAGTCACTATCTAACATTAGCACTATAGTCAATATAGCTATTTTATGAAGAACACATCAAGTTCATGTTTATAAATTTAATAGTTAATTCAGAATGACAACGATCTCTCAATGTAAATTATTAATTGATAAGAAGAAGAAACATTTATTAAGTAAGTAAACTTCTCAGATGAAAAATAATCTATAATTACATCAAAGGTTATTAAATCACTCCTAATATAAAGATAAGAACCTTTATAAATATAAAAGCCTCTTTGACGATAATCACTCATTCCAACATGCACCGGTCATCGTGCGTATCACTACCCACATGAAGCATTTGAAATTATAATTCTAATATTATCAAATTTTTTTTTTGGTAATGAAATAGTTGTTTTACTGTATTATCGTATTATTTGATGTTTTGTTTATAATTTATTATATCATTAAACTAATTTTGAGTCAATTTGTAAAATAATTATATAATAAAAATTTATAAAAAAATTAAATTTGAGGATCAAACTTAATGCCTGATTGGTGCTTGTCTCTATATTCCTATATGTTTGAGGCCAAAATGGTGTGCCTAATACTTGCCTATTGCAACGCTCATGTATAGTTTGAATAGAATAATAATGCCTAAGTCACGCCTGATATGAAACCATGCGCAAATAAGTTAATGCATGCCTATTTGGAGCTTATGTGCCAACTATATATATAAGGATCTACACATATTGCTTTTATCATTTTTGTGAAAAAAAGAGGAGAGAAAAAAAAAGGAAGAAGAATAGGAGAGAGAAAGAGGAAGAAGACTTTAGAACTTTTTAGAATCAGATTTCTAAAATTAAAAGTTAAAAGTAAGTATATATAAACCTATTTTTAGACTATTTTAGAAATTCTTTAATTTTATTTATATTTTTTATTTTTATTATACTTATATATCACCTTTTACATTTTTTTTAATATTATTGTATCTGCGTATTTTTTACTAAATATTTTTAAATTCTATTTGGTTTGCCTTAAGTTTGAAAGATTTATTTTTTTTATAGAGTAAGTGAATATTTTAAGATATTATATTTAGATATGGAAGTATTTGTGAAGGAAAGGTTATAAAACTTATACATCTAACCTTGCAGGTAACAGTCCATATAAGTATCTGGTTAAGACTCTATTTTGATTTGAAATGAAATTTAAATTTTTCAAATGGAAAAAAGTTATGTTTTAAAATTTTTTATTTAGTAAAAAATTTTATATTTATATTTTATCTACAAAAAGAAAAAATTTTGATATTTATTGTATAGTCTACAATTTGTTATTTTTTTTAAGAATCATTGTAAAAAATTGATAGATTAATATATTCAAATATCCTAATATATTAGAAATATTTAATAATTGCACCTATCATCTGCTAGGGTAAAAATTAGTATTTAATTTTGTCTATAGGAAAAACTTTATAGATGATTTGCCAGTAATTTTTAATAGTATTTTCATCTAAAATTATTAAGAATATGTGTAATAATTCATTAAAGTTAGTTTTTTGGTCTTTAATTTTTAGTTTTAGTATGTTTTGGATTTTTTAAATTTTTATTTGCATCATATTTAATATTTATAATGTTTGGTCTTTTAAAATTTGCCTGTTTTGACAAAATTTTTTGATTTATCTAATTTTAGACTTTGGAACCTTCTAGAATTGTGATATTTGGACATTTAGATAATTTTGTATAGTTTGGATCATTTGATATTTATAATTCGTATACGATTATGAATTTTACATACAAAATTATGTTTGAACATTCAATTTTTTAACATATGACTTATTATAATATTTGATTTATTTATATTTCGCATGTATTTGAGAAAGATGTTACGATTGTTGTACACTTTATTTATTATGGTCTATGTACATTTAGGACTTCTATATTTGTTAGATTTGCTTGGATTATTTATTGTGAACGTTTGGATTTTGTACACTATTTTCCTTGTGGATTGTATTACATTGAGCAGGCTATATTATTATTTGAAGATCAGATAGGGTTAGTTCGGTTAGATTTTATATCTGTTGTGTTTTGTGATCTTTTATTGTTTTGGTCTTTAAGTTTGATATGTCGAACCTGACCTTAGGTTATTATTCTGATTTAAATTATTTATAAATTATTATTTAAATTTATTTATCAATATTTATTACTTGCTCGTGTTGGGGATATAATGTTTACATATGAACACCAAAACTTAATAATTACTTTCATATTATTAATAGAAAATACTCACTTTTGTGAGAAGGCTGACCTTAAAACTTAGGCATCCAATAAATGATGGTATTTTGTCGATATAAGAAATTCTAACACTACTCGAATCTATGATGAGGCAAAATATCATAACCACAATACAATATAAAAACATATAAGTACAAATAAATAACAAAAGATATAATAATATTACATAAAAAATCCTTTAAATTAAAGGCAAAAAACACAAATCTATTATAGTTTTCAAGTCAGTAAATAACTCGCCTTAATAAAGCTTTACAAGTTATGACACAAGTAAAAACTCAATAATTATATCAAATAAGAGTAAAATAAGATCTAAATTAATAGTAGTGCTCTACATACGACTTGCCATAGTATAACAAAAAATGAAAGAAATTCGAGCAAATATGTTGTCCGTACATGATAATATCATCTTCCCATTTTCTTGTTCTCATCTCTACCTCTGGTATTTCTCTCAAAATTTGAAATAAAAACTGCTGAAAAACGCATGCAAAATTGTATAACTACTCTTGATTATATGAAAAATCGTTTGTTCCACTTGAACACTAGTCATGTGATTGTCATGTGCGATAAAGTGCTAGCCTACTGCTCGATTGCTAATCATACCCTGCTTGCACGTAGGCATTTCTTGCAGTTAATTATTCACTCAAGCCACAATCGTGCATTAACTCATCACCCAACTTTTGCCAAACTGTTGGCTAAGTCTTCATCATGTGATTACATTACACGTCTAACATAGATACAAGTGTGACACATATAGGAGAATATGAATAGTTGTAAGGAAAAGCTTGCTCATTTTTGAGAATTATTCAAAAAACACTCCCACTGACCCATGCAAGGGCTGAGGGGCATTACAATGTAGGGGTGAGTTGCATTGCCTTTTCTTCGCAACTAGAGTCATTAGATTAGATCTAATAATACCTCGACTGAAGGATTAGTCTTAGAGAATATTGCGCCTCTCCTATTTAACCTACTTTTTTAGGGCCAATATCACACCAAAGCATAGTGATAGTCTCATGCCAATATAAGGTCATACCTTTACTCCAAACTTACCAATTCTAATAAAGCCTATCATGTCTCTTCTGTCATGCTTGCAAAATTAAATAACATATGTTCTTCATCTTAAATATTGTATGATTCAAGTAGCAATGGGAATCCTAAGAGAATCCCCCTAGAATACCTTTCACCTTTTACTTTCTTTATACTTTGTCGGAAATAAATTCACAAGGCTACAAGTTAGGCCGGTATCCGGATTGATATAAAGGTTTGGGTTGAATTTAATGCCAAATATGCATTAAATTTGGGTTGAATTTAATGCCAGACTAGATTTGACAACAACCAATTTGTGAACGACCATCCTTCAAAGGAATTTAGTAGTTGGGGTTGAAGTCATGTCCCATATAATTTTTTATACTAGATTTTTTGGATTTGAGGTAAAGTGTAAAATTTTGTCTGACTAAAATTATTTATTAAATTTTCTAGGTACCATTTCACTTCACAAGCTATAATACAGAATAGCGTGTGATATGTGCTCCATGGTCGCACGCTTAAAATCGACGGCGAAGTGTGAAGATTGCTGAGGGAAGGGGAGTTCTGGTAGAAGAGAAATCGGGGAAGAGGGAAATACAGACGAGAGAGAGAAACAGAGAGCTGAGAGAGGGAAATTAGGGAAAGAAGGGGAAGGGGAAAGGGGAATCGAGGGAGAGACCGAGAGAGAGAGAGAGAAAGAGTGGAAGTTGGGAAATATCATTCTGTCCCTTTTCCATTACCCCCTCAGTATATATGTGGAACAAGAAAATATAACTGCACGAACAGCCACCCGAAAAACTACTAACAGAGCACGTGAATACTAACATAATAGCATAATGAAAATAAAGAAAAACTAATATGTTAATGTGATGTATAATGTGTATAATATGTGTGTAAAAGGTGAACTGATTATTTAATGGAAGGTCTAGACATAATTGTAAAATCGTCGAGGTGGCTGAATAGCTCGGGTACTTTTCCTCTGGTTCGGCTGAGTAGCGACGGTGTTGATACTGTCGGCAATAAGACCCGTAACAGTTTGATACTGTGCTGAAAATTGTCATCCAGTTTTGGAGGTTGTATCGACGAGTACGTAACAGCATGTCAATACCATATCTGAGACTATGCTTTTGAACTTAATAATCAATGCATAAATGAAATGAAGGAAATGTTATTGTATTGAAAAATATGAAACCGATATCTATCCCCTCACTTTTTCTTTAAAATAAACAAGAGATAGATGAAAATTGTAGAGAAAAGCTAGCGAATGAAAAGCGTAATGTAATATCTGATCCCCTGAATTATATTAATAATATCATAACTATTATATATTAGGTGAATATTGAAAATAATTAAATTTTAGAAATTGAAATCAAGTATTGGACACATAAGGACCGGTGCCCAACAGGTATAATAGTCACATATAAGTATATTTGAGATAGAATTATCGTACCTGATGTATATATAATAGGCACTCATGTATGAATTGGGCAGTATGGGCCGCCTTTGTGTGTTGAAAGAGGCATGCTCGTACGTGCATGTGCCTATCCACTATAACTAATGCACATCTATCTGGCATATGTGCACCGATCTTTTCATATAAGGCCATTTGCAAAATGTTAGGGCATTTTGGGGAAAGAAGAGAAAAGAATAGAGAAGAAGTAAGGGAAATCAATTTGAAAACTATTTTGTATCAAATCAAATAAACCTTTTATTTAAGATAAATATATATAAACCATTTTGTTAATGAAAATCTTGAGATTAATCATTTTGTTCTTTGTCTAAATATACAAGTATGTTTATATTTCTTAGGGATCTTGAGTTTTCCTAATTTCATATAATTGTTTATATTTATTAAAATCTTTAACTATTTAACTTTTTATATTATTCTATAAAATATTTGACGAAAGCCATACTTCAAAAGTCTGTAAAGATTAATTGTTTAATCCTAATTTGGAAAATATTTGTGAATTTGATATTTGTGTAGGATTTCTCATTTTGCCTTTGTAAGAACTATTATAAGAGAATTAATGATTTATATTTAAAATATCTTAATATATTATGTGCAACTTAAAGATTGATTGTATCATTCACAAGTAAAAAAAACTAATATTTGATCCAAATTGTAGGGCATAATTGTAAATAACTTATTTATTAGTCCTGCATAGTAGTATATTGGCTTTAAGCTATGGAAAATATGTATTGCACAATTCTCAAAGTTTGCTATTTAATTTTAGTTGGTGAGATTTTTACTATCCTTGGTTCTTATATATTGAATAAAATTATTAACATTTGATACATTTGGCATTCCCGTATTTGATTATTGTTCTTATCATTCTTATATTTTATTCATATATATCCACATATATAA
>JAOVVI020013181.1:0-11952 GCA_028571085.2 Nepenthes alata | reverse complement strand
ATTTTGCATGTAAAATATTTAAAAAGAAAAAAAATGCCTTTGTACCAACCCAAATTGGCCCTATCTTGATATAGAAAGACATAGTTTTGACATTTTGCCTGAATAATAGGATCATGTCAAACCCGATTTGACTTAGCTATCGCAAATTTATTCCTAATTTTGACACATATATTTTTTTTTTGAATTAGCTTTTAATCAAATGTATTCTATATGTCTAAAAATATAATTTTTAAATAAATATTAATTTTAAAAAGAATCGTTTTAGTAGATTATATTTTTATATAATTTAATAATTTTTATGAGAAAATATTTTATTTAAATGCATACTTAGTTAAAATATTAATTTAAATATTATAATTTTTAAAGTAATTTATATTTTTAGGTATTTTTATGTATATATAAATTTTTTAAATAAATTATATTAAAAAATATCAATGTTTCTATCCAAACTGCCCCTATTTAGATATAGAAAGATATGGCTGAATAACAAGGTTGTGTCAAATTTAATCTGGCTTAATGATGACAAATATTTGCCTAATTTTGAGATATATTCTTTCCAAATTCTATTTTAACTGTAACCATTCTTAGCATCTTAAATTTTTATCTTAGCTGGTGTCTTTCTTTATTCAATTTAAAATCCTTGATTAGCTTATCAAACATTTTTCCCTAGTAATAATTTAACCAATGTACATTTGTCTGACCCTTCAATTCAACTTCTTTTAATTTTTTAAAATTAATATTTATCAAATTCATGGCATTGTTAATAATATTTGTGAGCCATAATTTATTATCCTTTTATCTTTTACATGTTGAAACTCAATTTTTTGGTGTAAAAGTGAACTTGAAGTGATTTAAAGTCAATAAGTTTGCACGACAGCTAAGTTTACTTTTCTGCCAGAGAAATGACTCTTACTTGTGGACTGAGTGGGCGTCCTTCTACTCTGTAGAGATGGACTGTCATTCTCTTAATTTGGACCGTCGGATGTAAAATTTGACGGTCACGTATTTTTGATGATTAAATTTAAAATCGAACGACCTACGTTATATTATCTATTCAAAACGTGTGTGTCAAATTTTACATCCGATGGTTCAGATAAGGAGAAGGACCGCGGGGAAGAAGAACGCCCCCCGGATCCCTTACTTGTACCTTATGTTATATTTAAGTTTCTAAAATAAGATAGGATTTTAAATTGTTTCAATTTTTATGAATTTTCTGAATATGACTTCAATTTCATAAAAATAAAAATAAAAAATTGGAAAAAAAGAGTCCAGTTAGAAATTTCAAAGAACTTTTAACACCAAAGCTTGACTTTGTTTTAACATTTCAATATCATAGATTCCAAGAGAATTGATGAGTGATAATGGAGAGGCTTTGAACAAGGGAAATATATGCATTGCACAAACAAGCCCATTAGCAGTGTGGAAAGCATATTATAAACAGTTTGAAAGTGATTTTATGCTGTTCTTGAGGTCTCGTTCGAAAGAAATTATATTTGAAGGTCGTATGGTCCTCACATTCATTGGCAGCATCAAAAGTAATGATCCTCCCTACATGATGCATATTGGAAATATTCTCAATAGCATGGCCTCAGAGGTATGCATGGCATCTCAACCTTAATTTTTTTTCTTCTTTTCCATATTTCTTCTTTTACATCATGCAAAACGTAACACAGGGCTTGATCGAAAGGCAAAAGCTAGACATGTTCAACCTGCCATTTTATAACCCGACAGTTGAAGAAGTAAGGAAATTGATAGAGGAAGAAGGATCGTTTACTGTCCACAAACTCAAAACTTTCACTTTGGAGTGGGATATTGGTTGCAATAGCTCAAATCCTAATGTGCGCGCCAAGTTTCTTGCAAATTCCATCAGGGCAGTGACAGAATCGATGTTGGCCGAGGAATTTGGAGGAGCAATCATGAATGAGTTATTTCTCAGGTTTCAAGAGTTACTCGTTGGAATATTCACCGCCGGTAAGACGGAATTCCTTAATATTGTAGTTTCCTTGATAAGGAAAGCTTCCAACTTCGATACCGATGCCTAGGAAAGGGGTCATGGTATTCTGTTTCTCCCAAGAAGAATTATTATTCGCCTCTCAGAACACCGTCAGAATTAAAAATTTTAATGTAAATTTAAATTTTAAACAATATCTTAGTTTTTTTTTATTTTTATTTTTTTTTTGGTATTGGATTCAATATTAAATAGATGTTAATACTTTTAAAAAGTTTTAAATTTTAATTATTTTTATTATTTTTTATTTTATATTACAAATATTGAAAATTGATCCACCGATTATAAACGGAGGAGTAAATGCTGATTCTCTTATGAAAGAAGGAAAGGATCCAACTGTTCAATTGCATGCATGCAAAGAGGATTTGACGTCGAAGTAAAGTGGTTGATCATGCAGCTATGTTTTCATTTTCTTTTCTCTTGTTTTTAGACGATGGAATGATGAACTCATCAAAAAGTTGATATGGCCCCGATAATTTAAACATATATATGTATAAGTTGAGAGTAACGAGGATTGAAGGGCTGCCTTACACGTTGCCTTGATAATTTAAATGTATATATATCGTCATTGAAAATAATCAATGTTATAAAAAATGAGTGTTTAAATGACGCATGATATAAATAATATCTGTGTAGTTTATAAATCTTAAAATGAACGGTCAATTATATAGAGTAATTAATACAAAACGTATATAAAAAGTAATGACCATAAGATATAAAGATTATTTACAAAATATTCTGATTATATAATATTATATATTTAAAATATAATATTATAAAATATATCAATATATGATATTCGACAATCAGGGTTGGTGGTTGCTTCACCGAGTATGAATCAGTCCCTAAATTCTTATATTTGGATCATTAAAATTAAGTTGATTCAACAACCATCATTTAATATTTTTGAAAAATTTATAAATATAGTTTTATGGTTCTTTTAATGTTAAAATATTAAACTATATCCATATGATAAAAATACCCTTAAAATACAAAATTAAACTTAGGCTATTGGATAAATAATTCAATGCCACTTATGCAAAGCAAGCGCTTTGAATTGATAATTATTGAAAAAAGAAGTGTCATACTTTATAGTAGACTCTCCGATGATTAATATTTTAAAATATTAATAATCTTTTATATTAATTATTACTAGATTTTACGTAGTAAACCATTCCATAAATTAATACAGTTGTCATCCGTCGGCAAGGACAGTGGCGGCTTGAAAGTAGGTGAAATTGGCAATTGTAGTGGGGAAAGGAAGAATTTGGGGGCTTGTATTTAATTTTTTTAATTAAAATATTTTTATTAATATTAAATAAATAATTTTTTTTAAAAAAAATAATATAATTATTTAATTAATATCAAATGATTATTATTAAGATAAGTTAAATCTGTCTATCCTGTGAAAAGATAATCTCTCCAATTTTGAGAAAGAATGAGAGGAAATACGTGAAAGTATCTTAACCGATAAAATGTAATTTATTTTTAGAGTTTCTGTGTAACAAGCTTGAAGGAATCAGATGCTAAATATATTGATTTTCTGTTTTAAATCCACTATAAATGGTTGACTTCAATTTTTAGGGTTTCTGTGTAACAAGCTTGAAGAAATCAGATGCTAAATATATCGATTTTTTTTCAAAAAAATCCACTGTAAATGGTTAACTTCAATTTAAACACACTGTAAAAGCTTCTTTTGGAGAAGATGACTGAAGGCACGCGACTCCAAAATTTGTATAAAAGAAAAAAATAAAGTAAAAATATTAAGTAACTTCACTTTGTTTCTATATTTTATAATTTTACATTGACAAAATTTATAAAAAGAAATTTGGACGATGGATCAAATTTATAGAAAAAATTGTTAAATATAATAAAATATTAGATTTTGTAATATTATATAATATTGTATTTTTTAAATTAGAATATGATATTTTCAAAATATTCTATAAATATTTTTTTATTATAATTACTATATTTTATGTAGGTTTATATCCGTTATTCTATTTAAATGTTCTCCCATTACAAGATGAATGCATACTAAGTTATACAACTCGTTCACATACATTTATTTGTGCCCTCAACGCTTATCGTTTATAATATGTTATGCTATCAGATGTAGATTTACTATTCTGAATCATTGTGCTTCCATAATATAACATGATATCAGAAAAAGATTTACTATTAAGAATCATTGTGCTTTCACGATATTATTTTGGTGGTCATCCTCTTCTGCATTATCATCAGTGCTCCCCAAATATGGGTTCATCGATGGTCGTCTACATCATCCTCTTCTGCTTTATTGTCAGTACTTCTCATATACAGGTTCATCGGTGGTCATTGGAGTTTAGATTCATGTTCATCAAGGCTTCACCAATCTTGGATTTGTGTTCATCTATGTCCACCAAACCATAGATTCGTATTCTGCGTTCTCATTGGTCCTCAATGTTCACCCACTCCGTTATATGCACAGGTTGATACATCACTATTTATGATCCATTTGACTCTTTTATCGTCAGCCTGATTGTTGTCTCAACTTAAATTACCTTAGTAAAAAATGATATGTTTAAACCTATATAAATCATTGTCATTGGCGCAAATTATAATCATTGGGTTCACTCTATACACACATTTAGTAAAGGACAAAAATTGTGGTGATTGGTTGCAGAAAAACATAAGCCACCATGATAGGAAATGAACTCAATTTTTATTGACCATGTTGAATATTGGAATAGTATTAACCATAAAATTATCACATGATTCACTAAGATATATGTCACGCCTTTGATTTCGATATTAAATTTATTAATTTTTTAATATTTATTAACTTAAAATCAGATTTTTACTCTTAAAACTCAAATGAATATTCAATTATTTATTCAACTGACTTAAAATATTAGAATTCTACATTGGAATGTGAACTTATAAATAGATTACTATTATACAATCTAAATAATATAAAATTAAATTATAAGATCCAAAAGTCATATCAAAAGTAACTCTAAATATTGACAGTTATTTACCTCAAATCACACACAAAGAAAAAAATATCTTAATTAATATTAGAATATCAAATCCATA
Organism: Nepenthes alata; assembly: GCA_028571085.2. Lineage (NCBI taxonomy): Eukaryota > Viridiplantae > Streptophyta > Magnoliopsida > Caryophyllales > Nepenthaceae > Nepenthes > Nepenthes alata. The sequence continues at coordinate 6,866 of JAOVVI020013181.1, read as the reverse complement.
AACTCAACCAGTAATACTCTTTCAAACCATTACATTATCATCGTTATCATTACCACTCGACTCAATATAAGCTAAATATACAATAATTTCAAAACAAATCAAAAGAGAATCCAAATACAAATTACAACTAAATAAAATTTTCAAGCCTCCTTCTCCAATCTTGCAAGTAATCCATGTTTGTTAATTTGGAGGGTTAGCAAAGCAAAATAAAAGTAAGCAAATTATTCAACAATGTATATAAAATCTCATATGCAGATGAATATATAGATCTATATATCACACACTAAAATTATGCCATAATAGAGAATACGACATGCTAATAACATCATTTTCATATAACTCATGCAAAAGCTATGTATTAATGATCAAAGTGTATCTAAACCTATATAATAACATAAATTATGTCAAAAATATACCAATGTATAAAAATACTCAAATCATTGTTGCACACGAAAAGGAGTTATGATCGATGATCAACTCTGCAACAAATTTTAAATATTAAAGATTAGATTATAATTGCTTCAACGTAACTAAAGGTTATACGTTATTATTCAAAATTCGTAAAAAAAATCATTTACTTATAACCTTAAAAGCGGTGCTAAATGTCACTTTTTCTTACAAATGGATGATAGATTCAACTTTTGAGTTTTTAATAATATATTAAAATATATTTTGTTAATTTTTTATAATAGTTCATATTTAATCAAATTGAAAAACTCTATTTAAATATAAATATATTTTTTTAATTTTTCACATACCCAAAAAAATTTCTTCATCAGAGTTTATGTAGAATTTTTTTTCATATTTTTTTAAAATGTGTGGCATGCAATAAAATTATAGACAAGTAGAAATATAGAAATAGTAAAGTAAAAAATAAAGTCATATAGTAGCTTAAATGTATAATTGTAAAGGAATATAAACTATTTTGTAAAAAACACAAAAAAATTAGCATAGTTTAATTAGTTTTTCCTAATTATAAACAAGTAAAAATAATTAATACTAAAGATGATTGTATTGAGTCTACTCCATTAAGAAATTTTTATATCAATAGTTTAAAATGAAAAATCATAAAAAGATTAATTACTTCCTTAATCTTGAAGTAATCTCATATTTTAATAGATGCTCTCTTTTTCAATTAAGTATACTTCCAATCTACTCAACTATACTATCATGATCGATAACAAGACCACTCCTAGTTTGTTAGAATAGAATGTCAAACGTGCTTCATCGAATAGTTGCCATTGGTTAAACACAATCCATTATTAGTAATTAGTTAGAAGACTTATTTGTCATATTAGAGCTTGTCCTAATATTCCTTATTCTGCTTATCTTGTTTGCTAAGTTATGACCGTACCACAATTTACTAACCATAGTGTCATGTTTTGTATTTTTTGACACACTAAAGGATCCTTGTTTTATGAATTTCAACTCTCTATTCACTCATCTCTCCAATTATGTGTTCTTTTAAATATAAACCAAATAGATGATGTTACTGATCAATGATCTGTCACTTGATACTATTTCTTCTTGGGAACATCCCTTATTTTATGGTGAAACAAAAAAGTACATACTATTACAATTATCAAACTTTTATAGTTGTGATAATTATTAGAAGACATAAAAGTTACAGATTCTAATGCAATTCTCTTACATTGTGGTATCCAAAGTACCAGACAAATTACTCATTATAATATATTTCATAAGCGCAAAATATATTAAAATTTGACTATTATTTAATGTATTTTGTAAGGCAATATGTATCTTCGCCGTACACTATTAGTTCATACCATTAGTTGAACAATTTGCTAATATTTTTATAAAATCTCATATAATATGATGGTTTTATAATTCAATTTTTAAGCTCAAATCGGTCTTTACTTTATTTCTTTGAGTTCAAGGGAATGTCAAATATGATAAAAATTATATTTGTAATATTATATAATATTATGTTTCTAAAATCATAATATTATAAAATTAAAATATTTTATAAATATTTTATTTATCATTATAATTATTATTTTTCATATTAGTATTATATTGGCTATATTATATAAGCCGTCTCCCATCATATGATGAACACATAGCAAATTACATAACATTCTCATCTATATTTATTTGTATCCTCTATACCCTCATCATTTATAACAACAAATTTAATTTTGTATTGTTATACTTTATTTACCTTAGTATAGAGTTTTTATGAATGAATTCAGGCCATCATATCTTACTCTAACCTTTCGTACTAATTGATACCAATATTCTCAAATATATTTCTTAACAATACATGATGATCAAGTGAATGACTTGACCAATTACATGATGCAAGTGATTTTTCATGGGGTAAGACTTTTCATATGGTTATTGGTTTGCAGGATGTAATAGATGTCTAGATGAAACTTGGTGACGGTTACAAATTTAGATAAGCGTATATTAAATGTCAACATTCTATATTATCCATGCATGAGTACAAACACTGACGCACATTAGGCAACATTATATTGTTTAAACCACATACCTTTGAATTAATATAGCGACATAAAAAATATAAACCTATGTAATATATATAAATATTTGGGTATAGAAGAAAATGAGTCAACAAGAAATTAATAAATCATCACTCTCAATCTTTGATTCCTTAATCATTAGTGTTGGGTATGGCGACTCATAGGTCAATCCAAAAACTCAACCCGCAAAAAGAAAAAAGGCCTAGAAGATAGAGGCCCAACAAGACGCGCCTCTAGCCCAAAGATCTAGAAAGCAACACAACTAACCCCAACAAATCGATCCGAAATCGCACAACAAAAAACAAGTAATTAGGGTTATATGATGCATCACCTCAGCGGTCGCCCCTACAACTTAGTAGCCAATAGCATTTATAACTCAGCGCATATAAGTCAGCGGCACTTACTATAATGCAACCTAATGACTACGCCCCCATGATTGCACATCACCCCTGAGATGGTAGTTGTGACTCAACAAATCTTCTCATGAGACAATTATCATATAACACCCCCATGATTGCTGTGGCAGTGGAGTAAATATTCTCATACAGTTTGGTTACCATAATTGGACACTATGATTGCTAAAACATTTCAATAGATCCACGTAAATAATTGTCACCAGCCGTGAGGTCAAAGGAAGGTTAAATCGGCTCTCGTCCTATAGAAAAAGACCATATTTATAGTGAAGGGTATCGTTTGGTTGGTGGACCCCTAAATTAATATGTAGGGTAGGTGCCTCATTGACAATGAAGAGCATTATTTGTGTGTATAACGACCTCCTTCATTCAATGACCGTACTGCTTGGCTTCTAATTGTTAGTATTGCTGCTGCCGTCTGTAATAATTCATTTAATGCTCATTATGAACCTTCAATGCGTAGCGATTTGAGTCGTGTCCTTAAATCAGACTTTGCGCCTTTTGCCTCTTAGACTTGAAGGCGTTTTCTATTGGGTCATCATTATTTGAATCTTTCTTCCTTCCATGTAATAGAATTGGGCCAACTCGATTCTTACCATATCCATCACTAACTCCTCATATCATGATGTTTGAATTTTAACTCCTGGCATGTCATTGATGGGATACCAATTATAAATTTTTATATGTGTTCCTTCGCTAGATATTCTGTCGATTTGGTATCTTATTTGGTAAGATTTAATTCTCTACCATCAATACAGGGATATGTTATCCGTTTGAACTGAATGCTCATTGATCACTTCTATTGATTATAAATGGTGGGGCTCTCTTTGTTTCACATCATGAAGCGTCGTTTGCCTGCTTACTGGTAGTCAGTATGGAGCCTTTGCTGCCACAGGTCGGAGTCGAAGAGAGTTTTTCCCATCATTTGAAGTCGAGATTCGAGGATGTATTTAAAATTTGTATTAGTTACCCACTTTTTTATGGAAAAATAGTATTAATTTTTCTTTTTTACGTCTATTCCAAAATCAGACCTTCATCAGTATGATAAGGTCCCAAGTTTTTGCGGATGATTTTTTTGTGCTTCCTTCCCTGTCGAAAATGGGTAGTTCTGAGGGTACTGCTATTTTACCTTTCTAGGAGAGGGCTTTTTTTCCGTCTATTCTGAGGTTGGGCCCGTGTGTTGCATTGCTGCCTTTTATTTCGCTGGTTCTCGTGAAGGTGATCGAGATATATATTCCCAGGATGGATAAACGTCTTTCTTTCTCTTGTTGGATTGCTACTCCATATCTTCTTTATCCCCTTCTGAGATGTATTTATACGGTTGTATATTTTTACATTGTGAAAGAAGTTAATGAATGAAACTACCTGAGTATAATTTATTTTTATTTATTGGCTCCAAAATTTTTGTATGCTCTGAATTGTTAAAGCGTTTGAATATTATTTTTTATTATTTAATTTTTGATAGTCTGACAATTTGAACCACTGATAACTCAGTTTTTAAACAATTCAGTTTGTAATAATTTAATTCAATTGCTTGATTCTCGCAATCGTATAATCAATTGAATCGAACTCAAGTGACATTAGGGCCACCAATCCCTAGTTTGTTACTTTGGAAAACGATGTGTTAGGGCATTATAACCTTTTCTATGTTGCAGATATGCCGATATAGGCGTCAGGGTCGTCAACTATTTTCTTACTACGATGGGAGGCATTGCGCCAGACCATCATTAGTGACACAGCAAAACTGCCGTGCCATAGCACCCTCCCGTGTGGCCACGTGTCTCGGTCATTATTGGGATGTGTTTTTTTAGTGGCCTTAAATGATGTCGTTTTTGGGTCAAAGTTTTTGCTATTTAAACTCTGGCGTTCTTTCCTTCACTTATATACATCTTCCCTTTCCATTTCACTTAGGCCTAGTTTGCTCTTTTCTTCATGTCTCTGTGGCTTTCCGAGCAACGTCTCAAAGTGTCGTTGCGATCCGTTCCGTCCTCACTTACAATGATGTGGATGATTTTTATGAGAAGTATAATATTTCTGTTACTGTTCTATATATAATATTTCAACTTCTCAAACAACTCATTTAATACCCATTGCTTGAGCCTTTTTTCCTTCGGTACACTGAATTTGGGTCAGCTCGATTCTTACCATACCAATCACAATTGATAAAGTTTAACCTTAATAAAAACTGTAAAAAAGTTTAAATAAATTTTTATTGTATGAATATTAATTATTTTAATTTTTTTGAAATTATAATTTATTTTATAAAATATTAAATTTTTTTATGATAGATCTTCATAGATTAATAGGTGATAAGTGAAATTGATGGGGGTTGTGACACCCGTAGGCATCGCAAATTGGTTTGTTCTGTACTATCAATGACAAATAAAACAGTTCAAATAGGATATCAATCAACACAAATTGGTTTGATATGTTTAGCTTTGGATTTAGAAAAGACCCCAAAATTCATAATTGAATTCCCCAACCTAGAGTTGAATTTACGTTTTCTGTGTTAATGTATTAAAGATTTTAATTTTGAAATAAAGTATATACTTGACAAATTGTTTTATAATTTAAAAACCGTGGAGGTTTCAAGTATCTTATAAATTTAAGGTTTAAATTATTATATTGTCATTTTATTGTAAAAAGTGTTTTTAAAAGTTGTCATAATCTAAAATATATTTAATGATGTATAAGTTTAAATATTTATTATAATATTATTGACATAATAAATTAAAAATTATACTAAAATGGTCTAATTTTTTTTTATTTTATGCACGATGAAAAAAGGGGAAAAAAAAAGTAGCTTTACTGCATTCATATCTTATTCTTATTATCTTATATAGCTGAAAGTTTGAGAGAGTGATTAGGAATTTCCAAGAAAAAATTTATTGATAAAAAGTGCAAAATAACTAATATTATTTTTATCATTTAAGAAGTGACATCTGTCAGTCTCAGTTGCAATAACAATCTAAACATTATTATTCTCCATTTAAGCAAAATAATTAACGATAATAATTCAAAGTTGTACTATCAATTATCCTAATTCAAAGTATTCCTAAACAATCTCACAATCTATGGTTTTAATACCCACTTCGAGCCATTGCCAAATTTGTACCGAAAACTTGAAGAAGAATGAGGAACTTAGTTAGGGCTATGCCTTGTTTTAGAACTCGTTAATCCTTTTGTAAAAGTTTGTTTTCTTACAAATTCTTACACTTTATTCACTCGTCGTAGAGTGTTCATTGGCTATGACAGGTAAGCCACCTTGTCCCTTCACAAGATACTATTGTCTGCAATGTATTGAGAATTTCATTGTTAAATTTTTTTTTGGATTTTATTTATATGATGTTCGATTAACTAATTTAAATATACAATTATAATTGCCAATTTACTTAATTTTCAAATTTTGGGATAAGTTTTTAGTTTATCAACGTGGAAAGAGAGTGCTTTTAATCACTTGGGTACATTTTATTCCTAAAAATTGTTTCTATTTCTTTGGCATTTCATCGTAATAAAAAGTGTGAATCTGCGCCTATTTAATAACTATAACGGTACGTTTGATTGCTGAAATGGAATAAGGTGGAAATAGAATAGTTATTTTCAAGAAATAGAATTAGATGAGAATAGAGTTGAAAATTGTTATTCCTATGTTTGGTTGCTGGAATAGAATTAGTTGGGAATTTGTATTTCAATGTTTGGTTTGTAGAATTATATGAGGAATTAGGTGAGAATTTATCAAAATGACACTTTTACCATTATTAATTATGAAAATATATTATATAAAATAACACACGTGTATATGTACATATTTTTATATATATTATAAGACATACACATACACAATTATATATATATATATATATATATATATATATATATATTATGTACATATTTTTATAAAATATTATTTAATATAATATATTATTGTATAATATAAAATATATATATA
>JAOVVI020013179.1:1418-11953 GCA_028571085.2 Nepenthes alata | reverse complement strand
GGCCAGATTCATAGCAGAGGCTAAGCAAATCCCGAGACTGGCTGATGGGGTAAAATTGAATGCATTTCTCTCCGCCTTGGAAGGAGGTGCCATTTTCAAGCACCTTATTCACAAGGGCCCCCAAACTTTTGCGAAAGTTGAGGCCACAAAGAGGACATACATCGCGGCCGAAGAAGCTAATGAAGAAAAAGGGCCAAAGAAGGATGAAAACTTTCGACCAAGAGTGGCGGAAGAAAAGAGGAAGGCTGCGGATCACTCAAACCTCTAGACCACGACAAAGCAACGCAAGTCCGCGCAAATCGTTCGAAGGGAGACTAGACAAGTAAATATGACATCTCTAAACGATACCCGAACGAACGTTCTGATGTAGATCTAGGAGAAAGAGTTCTTAAGGTGGCTCAAGCTGTTGAAAAATTTAAAGGGTGGTGACCAGACTAAATACTGTCATTACCATCGCAGTGGAGGCCACAGTACCGAGGACTGCTAGACATTGCAGAAGGAGATCGAGAAATTGGTGAAAAGGGGGCACCTCAATCGTTTCCAACAAAAATCGGGATAGGATTCTGGAGTAGCAGGAGACTGTGAGCTTGGCCAGCCTAGAAATCGAGTAGCCGTAGGAGTTGTGAACGTAATATCCTCTCACTCGGCCAGAAGGGATGCACGACATATAATTGTGGCAAATAGACCAAGGACGGAAATTAGGGATGAAGTTATTAGTTTTAGTGACAAGGATATGGCTCATGTAATTTCTCTCCATTCTGATCCCTTCGTTGTAACTGCACTCATCTCAGATGGAAAGAATGACTACCAGATAAAACGAGTTTTTACTGATAATGAAAGTTTTAAGAATTTGCTTCATCTCGATGTCTATTTAAAATTAGGTTTTAAGAAAAGCCAAATGAGAGCACCAGAGGGACCACTCTATGGACTAGGCAACAAGCCTGTGAGTGTACAGGGTATCGTCCAGTTGGAAGTCACATTGGGAATGTGTCCGAGGACCGCAATGAGGGTCCTCACCTTCCTTGTCGTGGATCTTTTGACGGTCTATAACGCGATCCTCGCACGACCCTGTTTGGTAACCTTTGGCATTGTCACTTCCATCCCGCACCTAAAAATAAACTTCCCGACCCCATTCGGGATTAGGGAGGTCCTTGGAGATCAAGCAGATGGACGAATGTGTTATTTATCTTAGGTCACACAGGATCCCTCTCTCGGCCTCGTCGAAGACCTCGATCTACGGGATGAGGCAACACTGTAATAGGCACAGTCTGAAGAGTCTACCGTCTGAGTCCTTTTGGATACTAAGAACCCCGAGAAATACGTTCAGATAGGAGGGTTGCTACTAGAAAATATACGAGATCAGTTTGCTAGCTTCTTACGAGAAAATACAGATGTTTTTGCCTGGGTATCAAGTGACATGCTAGGGATCCCGACGGAAGTAATGGTCTACAAATTAGGCATAGATCCCGACGAGGAGCACACCTCTTTTATGACAGACTAAGGGACATACTGTTACAATGTGATACCCTTCGGTCTCAAGAACACGGAAGCGACTTACCAGCGGCTTGTTAATAAAATATTTAAGGATCAAAAAGGCCAGAATGTGGAAGTCTATGTAGATGACATGCTGGTTAGAAGAAAAAAGGGCGACGACCACATCCAAGACCTGGCTGAGACCTTCAATGTACTCAGAGCTCACCAGATGAAGCTCAATCCAAACAAGTATACATTCGGAGCAGCATCCGAAAAGTTCCTAGGTTATATAGTTTCACATCGAGGGATTGAAGCTAACCCATAAAAGGTCCGGGCCATACTCGATATGCAATCTCCTCGGATAATAAAGGTAGTCTAGAAACTAACTGGGCGATTAGCAGCCCTGTCTCGTTTCTTGGCCAAATCGGTTGTGAGGCACTTGCTATTTTTTAAAGTGCTGAGAGGAACCAAAACCAACGATTTTTAGTGGAGCGTTGATTGAGAGGAGGCATTCCGAGGACTTAAAGAATACCTATCGAGTCCTCCTCTTTTAGCCTGTCCCCAGTAGGGTAAGGAGTTATATTTGTACCTTGCTGTGTCTGACACAGCATTAAGCTCAGTGCTGATGTGGTAGCAGGGTGATGGACAACAGCCTGTATACTACGTGAGCAAGACCTTAGTCAACATAGAGACCAGGTATCCACATGCGGAGAATGTTGCCTTAGCAGTGGTATACTCTATGCAAAAATGTCAACCGTACTTTCAGGCACATAAAATAGTTGTCCTGACGGATCAACCGCTGAGGCCCATATTACAGAAGTCCGAGGTGTCGGGATGACTGATCAATTGGGTCATTGAGTTGGGTGAGTTTGACATAGAAATTTGCCCGAGGCCAGCCTTAAAATGCCAGGTCCTCGCCGATTTTATTGTCGAAACAACAACGCCGGCCCCCGAGAGTGAAGAACCCCATGGTGAATGTAGGGAAAGCGAGGCAGCGGTGTGGACATTGCACATGGATGGTTCTTCAATGAAGGTCGGCAGAGGAGCGGGCATCATACTACGCAGGCCGGAAGGATCAGAGATTACGTATTCGATGACCCTTGGGTTCTCGGCCACAAACAATGCAGCATTGATAGCAGGACTCCGATTGGCCAAGGAATGCTCAGTGAAATATTTGATCATCCACAGTGACTCTGAATTGGTAGTTAACCAAGTCCATGGACATTTAAAGGTTAACAATCCTCAGCTCTCAAAATACGTCTCAAAGGTCAAGGGAATGGCCGCGGAGTTTAGAAAAATTGAGTTTATCCAAATCCCAAGAGAAGAAAACACGAAGGCTGATGCATTGGCGAGAGCAGTGGCCTTGGGAGATATAAAGCAATACACCATAGGCATGAGGGAGGTTTTGCATAGATCAAGCATTAACGACCCCGAGCCAGAAGTGATGCAGGTCTCGAGCAACAAAACTTGGATGACTCCTTACTTACGGTATCTATCCAAAGGACAATTACCTGCAGATTCAGATGTCACCAAAAGAGTAAAGAAAACAGCAAGATGGTACACAATTCTAGACGGCCAATTATACCGACGAGGGTACTCAACCCCTTACCTGAAATGTCTATCCCCCGAGGAGGTAGAATACACCCTTCAAGAGGTACATCTCAGAGTTTGTGGATCCCATATTGGGGGGAAAGAATCTTGCCTTCAAACTCATGAGGTAGGGGTACTATTGGCTGACAATGAAATACGACGCCATGGATTTTGTGCGCAAATGTGAAAACTGCCAAGTTCATGGCAACCATAGTCCCCAGCCCCACACAGAACTCTGAGTACTACAATCGCCTTGGCCCTTCGCCCAATGGGGGCTTGATATCCTCGAACCTCTCTCGATAGCCACTGGGCAGAGGAAGTTCTTGATTGTCGGGATTGATTATTTTACCAAGTGACCGAGGTGGTGCTATTGCCAAAGATTACGAAGCAAAATGCAACTGAGTTTGTCCGGCAGAACATCTTGTGCAGGTTTGGGATTCCTGAATGCATCGTGGGGGACAACGAGACCCAGTTTATTGGGAGAAAATTTACCAAATACTGCACCAGCCTGAGAATTAGGTTGGTTTATACAACAGTTGCATTTCCGCAAAGCAACAGGCAAGTAGAAGTCACAAACCAGAATATTTTACATGGACTTAAGACTAAGCTCAAGGACTCAGGGGGCTCGTGGGTATATGAATTGCCATCCGTACTCTAGTCTTACCAGACAACACCAAGGGAACCCACAAGGGAGACTCCTTTCAGCCTCTATTATGGAGTAGAGGCCGTCATTCCGATGGAAGTCGGGCTTCCAAGCCTTCGAGTAGAATGTTTCAGTCCGATCGACAATAATTAGAGACTTCGAGAAAACCTTAATGCGCTTGAAGAAGTTCGAGAACAAGCAAGGATAAGGACCGCGGCATATCAGCAAAGGATAACCCTGTATTACAATAAAATGATGAAGGCATGACAGTTCGAGATAGGGAACCTGGTTCTAAGAAGCATAGATGCCGTGGGTAAGAACACCGACCGGAATAAATTCTCCCCGAATTTGGAGGGACCATTCCTAGTCGCAGTAGTCCTTTGAAATGGGTCCTACAAATTACAGGCTTAGGACGGTAGACTGGTCCCCTGAACATGAAACGCTACACACCTCAAAAAATATTATTAATGAATGTACAAATGACATGACAAGAGGCCCATCATGCTAGTGTGATTGACACACGATTCATTAGTAAAACCAAATCCCCTTCCCATGTTTCTTATCTCATGTCCTTGAGCACTTCAAGCCATTTCACTGACTTACAAGACCTAGGTGACATCTAAGTCAAGTGGTTAGTATTCCTTTCACTTGCCGCCAAAACTCGGTAATGCCCAAATGGCCCAAGAGGTCAAAAATAAAACTCGGGAGTGCCCGAGCAGTCCAAGAGATTGAAAACAGAACTCAACAGTGCTGGAGTGGCCCAAGAGGTCAAAAATAAAACTCGATAGTGCCCAAGCGGCTAAGAGGTTGAAAACAAAACTCAACAATACTCGAGCGGCCCAAGAGGTCAAAAATAAAACTCGACAATACCCGATCCGCCCAAGAGGTTGAAAACAAAACTCGGTAATGCCTGAGCGGCCCAAGAGGTCAAAAATAAAACTTGACAATACTCGAGCGGCCCAAGTGGTAGCAAAGAAATCTCGATTATGTTAGAGTAGTCGAAGTAAAACTCAAAAATGACCCTGAAAGGTGATACCAAAAATTTGGCTATGATGCCAAGCGAAAATTAGAAGTTGGGCTTAGAACCAAGAGAGCTGAAAACTTTGAGCATACAACGGCCCTGAAGGGAGTAGCCTCAGTCCAGAACAGTTAAACGATTTAGGCATCACGCTAATGTGAGGTTAAGAATTTCTCGTGAAATAGCACAAAATAGCCAAACATTCAGATAGCGCAAATAAAGTGACCCAAGAGTACGCAATAAAACCATAAGCATATCACTGAAATAACTAATGTATGTACATTAATACATATACAAAAAAAGAGAGAGAAAGAAAATGGTTGGAAAATTTTAGCGGTCAACTCTCAAAAGGACCCGAGTAGGGAGAGCCCTCTTTCTACTCCACACACCCTGGGGATCCCGGCTAGTCAGAAGTCTCGCGGTGGCTTGATAACCTAGGCATAGGAGGACTGGGAGGTTTGCCCCTCCTTGGGAGACCGAACAAGTCTTCCTTGCAAGTGGCACTGGTGTTCTGAGGGTCAAAAACCACAGTGGGAAATCAAGGAGTCAACAGCTTCCCCACTCGGTGGCACAAGTTGATACCATCCCAATATTTGTTCTCCAGTACTGGAGAAATATCCACGGCCCTCACCGAAGCCCTGAGCATTTCCTCCAGTTTAAGGTTTCGGTCCCTCAGCAACTTTTGCTGGACACGTTGGAGTTGCAAAGTATGTTCAAAGGAGGCTATCTTATCCTTAGTAGCAGTAAGCTCAGCTCCCCTGACTTTATAGGCTTTAGCAAGGGTCCTAGAGGCTTCTAGTTCCGTATATGCGTGAGCAGCCTCAATAATGATCGCACCAAGGCCATTGACCATCTCCTGCAGCTAGAAAGGCTTAAGATAGGTTAATAAGATGTTGTCGCCAAGGGACGGAGTCAAAAGTAGCATGAGACAATACCTTGTCCTCAAAGGAGCCAGCTGAAGTACACGCGTCCCCAGGGATCTCAGGCCCCTCGGCCCTATCAGCCACGACCCGTCGCACAGTGTCTATTTTGTCCCCGCCCTCAGGAGCAGCCATAATGTCATACAAAGCTGGGGCCTAGGCCACTTTGGCTTGGTTGTCGGCCTGTACTTTAGTTGATTGTGAAGTCCCTGCACCCGCACCAGCCGGGGACTCCTCTTGGGACACGGATGAAATAATTGTAGGACTATAAATTTGAATAGTAAGGCATGGGAAGTTGCAACAACAGGTTGATTGGCTGTATCGTTTCCCTTGGCCTCCGCGGTCTTCGCAGTCGTCATGATTATTGACGGAGCTCCCTCAGGCTCCCTCACTATTTCCTCCCAAATAACATCCTCAGAAGGGTTACCATGCCAGTCCGAGACCTCCCTAAAAAAACAAATGGAAGATCAGGAATAGGCTCTTCGACCGAAGACCCGGCAGCGATGAGACTAGCCAACTGCCCAGCAGGATTAGGAGCGTGCCCCGAGGACTCAGCAACAGCAGGCTGGGAGCTTGGCCTTCTCCTCACAAGTTGGTTCGCATCTGAGCCCTCGTCCTCAGATGAGAGGTAATCGACTATTGACACCTGACTCTTTGAAGGTCTTATCCGACGAATTTTTCTTGGCTGCTCGGATGGACCCTCATTCCTCAGAGGCGTCTGTTTCTTTCTCAACTTCCTCTTTCTCGAAGGGGCAACAACAACAGAAGAACTGGGAGGGACACTAGATCCCTCGTTACGGGATCCCCACTTGGCCTTCTCCAAATTTGCAGGCCACAACCAAATGTTCTTCTTATTTTTGTTGAAGGTACCAAGTTTGGCTAACACCAGGTCCTTCATCTCCTAAGCAATCTCTCTCTCTGTCATAGAGGGATCTCCCTCAATGTTGCCCCAAGCATTGGAAAGGTCCAAAGTCGTATGGGCCTCTAGAAAAAAGATTTTATCCTTTCATCTCTTTGTGGAATACGGATTGCCGCCACTCATGATAGTAAATTCAGGACGAGGGGTGACAGCGATCCAATCTAAGCCGTGGGTAAAGCAAAATATCATCTTCACTAGTGCGGCTTCAAGCAACTTGTTATGGTAGCAAGCAAAGACGCATAGCGAAACAAGGTACCTAATGTGGTTGGCTGCTACTTAGCAAACAGTATCCTAAGCTCCTTCATGATAAGATAAAGATCCTCTGGGAGGGGAAAGAAAAGCTCACCCTTGAGGTGGATTTCGTACACAGTGATAAAATCATCCGGTGGGCTACAAGCCCTCTCATGGGGATCCGGAATCACCATAGCTATCGAACTAAAAATCTGGTATTTAGCCCAAATGGCTTTGAGCCTGGCCAAAGTAATGGTGGAAATAATGTCCTTGACCCCAGAAGCCATAGAAATCTGAAGGGAAAAACGGAGAAAATCAAAGAGATGGTGAGGGCGTATAACAAAGCCTAGGGGTTTGAAAAAGAGTATCTCAAGATGCGTAAAACAAAGATGGAGGCAAATCAAAAAATTAAAAAAAAAAGAATGGGAGCGACAGGAAAAAAAAAGTGTGCACGCTATAATGTCCCTTGCCACGTGTCGGTAGCTCATATGTCGACAGAATAAGTGGGCCTTTGGCTTCCTAAAGCGGTGTCAATCAAGGAAACGCGCATTTAATGCGCCTTAATGAACCAAAAAATGGCGGCGCAGCCCTGTGTCTCGGACTAAAATCAAGGTACGCAGATAGGCTCTCAATGGGTGCTTTGGTCTGACGAATACCTAAGAATCTATGCTAAAATTCGCGGACGCTTTCATCGGCCGTACATGCAAACTTGGAAGTCCCAAAGGTTCCCCGGATGTTATGTTTAATAAATAAATCTTTATAAGTCCTCGGACAATTCGATCCACAGACCCTGAACGACGGTCTGTGGACACCAACAATATTAAAACATGCGCTCCGACTTCTGGCGAAAGTTAAAATAAAACTAGAAGAACAAAAGACCGAGCGGGCCATCATTGAAATTGTCCATCGCATAAAAGCTGTCTGCGCCCTTCAAGAATATCAAAAAAGGAGAAAGTCCACACGACGAATAAGAGAAGCAAAGTCAAAGATTACTACTCTTATTTATTAAAGTTCCTTTACAAGTATACAGTTGTTAGTAGCAAAGTACAAGATATCTGATGGGGCCTAAGCCCCAGCTGGACTTCTCTGATTTCTTCGAGCATGATGGGCAAGAAACGACTCATCACCAGTAACCCAACAAGCCCAAGCCACCGGAGTAGCCCTGCACCTCCCCTTTAGACGGTACAAACAGAGATTCAAATGAAGTAGAGACCATGAGTGGTTCGTCACACTGGAGCTAGGGCGTCCAACGAGTGAATCCACCATGATTAATGCTGCACCTGAAATCGCCACCGCCTAAGGAGAGACGCACGACGATGGCAGAATGGCCAAGCCATCCTTGTTTATCTCGAAGAAGGCCCACAGTAAGGGCATGAGGACAGTTTTCATCACAAGTTTTGGGTCTCCAGCCAGCCCACCCGACTCCGTTGGGTACACCCATTGGAGATGAAGTGCTCCAAGGCCTTTGCATAATTCCCCTAAAATCAACCAAACGATGAACTCCACTGGCCAAGAGGCCCACTTATTTATAGGCAAAATGGTGACTTACTCTCACGCATCCCAAGATCTGTGATTTATGGGTAAAACCCCAAATATAGTTGGAAAGCTTGCACAATGATTTGGGGAAGGCGCAATGTCAGAATACCTAGGGAAAGAGCAACATCAGAAAAGGTAATGATGGGACAAGACAAGACATGGCGAAACTCGAGGAGTTCAGCATAATAACCACCCTCACAATAACCTGACATGCCAAGCCTCGACCACAAGTTAGCCGAGGCATAGGGGCTAGTGTTGGGTTCCAGGACTGGGGACCTGCTCATAAGGCCCAAGAATTGTAAGGACCGAATGGGCCCAAGAGGCCCAGGTGATAAGGCTAGCCCAAGTAGCGTGATAAAAGGCCACAGAAGTCCACGGACCAAGGATGGCCATGGGAGGCGACATCCTGGGGATTCAGTATGCCATGCCGCTAGATTGTACAACTAATGGCGGCCTGCGGACAGGACTAATTGCTGCAAATATGACTTCATGGAAGGATAATCAGGCATGCACGTCTCGCTCCTGATAGCAAGGACAGAGTAGGTAAAATAAGTGACCGATTTTAGCATGTATTTGCGCCACGTTGGCAACTAACCAAAGATGGTTCAAATACTATAAATACCCCAACTGTGCATAAAAGAAAGAGGAGGAGAAAAAAGGAAAAAAGGGAAAAGAAAGAGAGAAATAGGCTTGTGTCATTTTGTAACTCATCTGTAACCCAGAAAAGTATAGTGAGATCGATTCTCGGACGCAAGTCCCATGGTTTTCCCAATCTTATTTATAAGGGAGGTTTCCACGTAAAAGTCCTTTCTCCATTGTCCTCATACTCACGATACCTTTTTTTCATCCACATATTGAACTAGTATTACTGTCAGATCCTCATCCAAGCCATAGCAAGGATCCGAGGACGCAACAATGAGAAAAAAGAAACAAAACATAAGCCAGATGACAACATGCAACAAGATGCAGCACTGTCCAAGAAAATCCATAGCACACAAAGAGAGAGAGAGAGACGACCTAAATTTTAGCAGTGACATTGTCAATGGTGTCATCGTTCTCCACATATGTTTTCCTGATGAGGGTTTAGACGAAGATTTGCATCTTCTTCGCATCAAAGAGACAAACGAAGGATAGGAGATAGTGTTGACTGTACCGAATCAGAGCCATCTGCCTTCTCACCAGCCATCTTCTTCACACCAAAATAAAATCTTGGTTGCTTTCATCTTGCAATTGCTGAAACTTTGTGAACTGACTATCCAAAACCCCTTCAAAATTAAGCAAAACTTCATTGTGGATAGCTCAACAAACGGATACGTCATCAAAAAATTACACAGATTTTGTATGATATTTGGAGTGCTGTAAATTGACTGTAGTAATGACCAGAAAGACCATTTGCCTAGAATAGGCAAACATCGGAGAAGACCATTTGCCTAAATAGACAAATCTCAGAGAAAATTATTTGCTTAGAAGAAGTAAACCACAGAAAAGACCATTTGCAGGAGAAGGCAAACATCAGAGAAGATCATTTGCATGGAATAGGCAAACCTCAGAGAAGACCATTTGTTGGAATAGACAAACCATGAAGAAGACAATTTGCCAAAGTTGGCAAATTTTAGAGAAGACCATTTGCCTGGAATAGGAAAACCTCAGAGAAAACCATTTATCGAAATAGGTAAACCTTAGAGAAGACCATTTGCCAAAATAGGCAAATTTTGAATGAGACCATTTATCAGAATAGGCAAACCTAGAAGGATGACCATTTACCAAGTGGCAAATCTCGGAGTAACCATTTGTCAGGTGGGTAAATCTCGGAGTGACCATTTATCAGAGTGGATTTTTGGAGTGAAAATGTCAAAGTGAAAATCTGATGTGATTTTTTTGTGGCAAATGCCAAAGTGGTATTTGTCAGAGTGAAAATATAGAGTGGCATTTTCCGGAGTGTAAATCCAGAGTAGATTTCTGGAGGGTGATGTCAAGGCCAGAGTGGTGTCAAGGCCGGAGTGGTGAGCAGTGGACCTTCAAGAATTAGTAAGTCTTTTGCAAAGTAGATAGCTAACTTATAGAGTAGTTAACTTTTTAAAATTTATAAATTTTATAGAGCAGGTAGCTAACTTGTAGGGCATGTACCATCTGAGTAAAGTGGTTGACCTATAGAATATGCATGTATGGGGAAGAGCGAGACTTGTGAAGTTGTAGGAAAAAACA
>JAOVVI020013178.1:0-11953 GCA_028571085.2 Nepenthes alata | reverse complement strand
AAAGCATTTCTTCCGAATCATGATTCATAGCCTCATATGCATCTCTGTCCTTCATTTATGCATTATTATACTTTGAATACGAAATTATGCATATTCTTTGATATATATATGTGCCTTACTGAGTTTTAACTCACCCTTGCTAATTTCCTCCCTCTATATGAGTATGAGTTGCACTCGTTAAGGTAGGGTAGAGGTTTGAGTCAGCCGGGCATTGAAGACAATTGAAGATGACCCTTTGGACTTAGTTGTGCATCATTGAGCTTTCTGATAGAATATTTTATATTCTGATAGAGTTTATATATGATTGTATAAAGATGATGATCATATAGCATGGTCTGCTGTGTATGACTATATTTGTATATACTTTCACAAGTTACAATGATTTATTTCAGGTACCTAGTGGCATCTCTCTGCATCCTGAAACATAACGTTAGAGCCACGGAATTATTGTGGCAGTTTCACGATCCTGTGTAGGATTTTTGTGTTGTAGGGATGTTGGAGTTTGATATTGATGTTTTTTTTGTAGTTTTGATATGTTGAGGCTGTATAATTATTATACAGAATATTTTTTAGGTTTTATATTTTGGCCGATGTACGTATTACAGTCAACATTTTACCAAATTTTTAGTTGTAAATACGGTACGTCACAGTTGGTATCAGAGAAAGAGATGTCTTTTGTTTGATCGAAATATCACGCGAAAGTTTAGAATAAAATAAGGAAAATTATATAAATAGACAAGGGTGTCGGAGGATTAACTACACCGGATAGCCCTAATTGTTCTAGTTTAATGGCGTAGGTTGGAACTAAACTAAAATTGTAATATAGGTTTGATTGTCTAGCGGTGGTGGCCCTGTGTTCGGGAGGATAATGATATATCGCGGTATATATTTGTAGATGATTCATGGATAAATATCTTATCGAAGAGATTTTGGGAGTATGTTCTAAGTCGTAGACAGGTTGGTCTCCAGATTGAGGATTGTCCATATTCCCTAGCCGGACGGTGAAGAAGTCTAGTGCCTTGGATCGGAGTTTTATGGTGATGACACATAAGCTAAATGTGTCGTTTAACGTAATAAAAGGTAAATTTCCTAAAGTTTAATATCACAGCGCTTGTATCGTTTGGGATCTTGAATAAATAATTTTCATTTGTGATCCTTAAGTTTACATATTTATTTAAGAATCTAGGCTTGATACTAGTAGTATCAATATTCGCGATATTTTTTGGGGTCCGTAGATATGATTGATTGGGCTGAATTATTTTGTTTTGATGTATAAAATTTTGATCTGATTTTGGTGATAGTTTAGTGAGCGAACCGCTATGCTAGTGTGAATTTAATTGGTAAGGATAATATATCCTATAATTAGGTTGAGAGATTTTGGGCATGAGTCTGAATTGATCGAGGTAACAGGAAATTAGCATTGCTTTACCTGCAAATTGTTTAATGAGGATTTGCGCCAAGTCCAATTTGTATTTAAGACCACACCTTGGACTTGGCTCAAATCCTTATTAAACGATTTGCAGGTAAGGTGATACTAATTTTCTGATACCTCGATCTGTAGTTTTTTATTTAAGACCACAATCTATAATTTTTTATTTTTATTTTAATATAATTACTCACTTGCCAAAAAAAAGTATTTAAGACCAAACCTGGAGGTCATTTTTTGGTCACTGGGTAGTTTTGGTTGTGTGATTATTTGAGGATATTTTTAAAAGGAAGATTAGGTGATTGATCTTTCGATCGGCAATTCGAGGTTATGACAGAATCAACACTGGTTGTTGAGGATTCTCTACAGAGCAGAGGAAGCATCGGTTTCGAGTCGCTGTGGGATGCTCTAGAACCTTTGGGGTAGATAAGACGAACTGGTGAGGTTATCTATGAATTTTTAAAATTTAGGTTATTCGGGAGAATGATGATTTGATAAGCGGGTACTGTAAATGAATAGGTGACTTATTTGATCCATTGAAAGGGTTTGATGATTTTTAAGATCGATCCATATGCTCATGGCAGCATTTAGGATAAGGATCCAGCTGTTACAAATTTCGGTAACACCACTTGGGTTTGAAGAATTGTTGGTATTTCAATGGAAGAAACCGAATGAATTTTTTGGCCACGTTTGGGTTAATTTTGTGAAGTCCTTATTAATGAATTCATAGGATCATTGGGATATATGAATTCTATTTGAAAATGATATCATGGATTAGGGGCAATTAGCCATGTGCTCATCAGGTCTTTTAGGGATTTGAACGATGGCTAATTTGGAAATGATTGATTGATGTCGCGAAAATGTTTATTTCTTTTGGTTTTGGGTGAACTCGGAATGATATCTATTAAGTGTTCATCGAGATATTGTAACGTCCGTGGGGTGTTTGACTTAGAAGCATTCAGTATCTATTGGGATAAGATACATGAAGATATTTTCAAGAATTGTTGGATAAATTACCAATCATGTCATTTGGACTGATCCCTGATAGATCCAATGAATTATAACAAAATGTAATGCTTTTTAGGGAGATCTAGAATTTAATTTTCTTGCGTCGTTTGCGAGTGGATGCCCTTGGATATAAGTGGGAGAGAGGTTCATGATCAGAATTAACCCCACCCGTACCTTGGAGTTACAATTGAGATCCCTACTTTGAGGACTTATAAGTGTTGATTTTGGAGTAAGTTAATAGCTATTAATTATGAGAATCTGAATATTCATGCCATAAGAGGAAGTGATTCTACATCAGAGGAAACAGGTGACTCTGCTTTAGGAATGTAAGAATCTAAGCATCTTTTAAGAAAAATGAGCATTAATACCAAAGATTTAATATTGGGAGCCTTCGGATTGGACATATCTTCAATACTTTGAAGGGAATGTTGTCAGGTGAGCGGTAAGTAGGTTTCAATATCGAGGCAAATAGGACACTGTGCATTTGTTCTAGGAAACAAAATTGTACTCAACGTAGTATAATTATGAAATTATGAGTGAGAAATCCTTATGGTTTGCTTGGGTTTGTTAGAACGCAATGATTTGGGTGTTTGGATAAGAGTAGATTCGTTAGTGAAATCGATCCGTTTATTGTGAATTGGGTGATCCGATCGGAATGAATAAGTTGGCTTATCGGTTCTCCAATGGGGTGATGAGTTAATAGGTGCTTGAGTTTTGAGGTTTCGATGAGTTAATAAGTTAGAGCCACAGAATGATTGTGACGTTTTCACGATCCAGTGTAGGTTTTTTGTGTTGTTAGGATGTTGGAATTTGATATTGATGTTTTTTTGTAGTTTGGATATGTTGAGGTTGTATAGTTATTGTACATAATATTTTTGAAGTTTTCTATTGTTGCCGACGTTTGTATTATAGTCAAAACTTTGTCGAATTTCTTGCTAGAAATACGGTATGTCACACTTGGGAGCAGCGTAAATTTCACCGCTCAGGCCTCTTTTCCTGCACCGCAAAATTAAGCCGTCCTTCCAGCCGAAATTGAGACCTATCTCTCAAGTATGCCAGGACCTCGAAGTTGTTAGGCCATGGGGTCTTCTCTTCAGCAGGTTGTCTTTTCCTCCGATTTCTTTTCTTGTACATCAACGTTTGGGCGCTAGAGGAAGGAGTCCCCAGTTACTACTCATTTAGACACTTGCAGATGGTCTAGAACATTCTAGACAGTTGTCCATCTGGGCATTGAGTGTTCGCATATCAGGGATCGGTTGTTCGTCTGGCTGGCTACTTGCAGAGGGGTCATCACCGTGGAAAATAAGGTCTCTGGCCAGTGTACTAGCTTGTACCATGTTGTTGACCATATTTTCTTTTGTATGGGTAGTGGTAAGACTTTTCAGTTGCTTTCCCACGTATGACGCCAATGACGCGTCCCTAAATTCGGATCACTACACGGATTAGGGGGCTACTTAATCCTTCTCAGGGGATTGAATTGAAGTGGGTCAAGTTTTCAACCCTAATAATTTGAATTCTGCACACCACAGTAAACTAACGAGAGGTTAGACAATGGTGGGATTCGCTCCCCATTATATCCTCAGACGTTTAAGTCATAAATATTTCTATATTGAAGACAAAGATAGATAATACAAGATGTATAGATGTACATAGGAGGGGGATTGAGTGTGGATTAGAGGACTAGGTTTCAATGGATGCTCTTGGCAGAGAGCAACTTTTGGGAGAGTCAGCAAACATGGGCTGAGTTGTATGGGGGGAGTTTTCACTCGTGGGCTGAGTGACTCTTAAGAGAGGGAGAGAGCTTTTCGATCCTTCTCGAATGTTAGAGGGCTAGAATTTTTTGATCCCTTTCCCGGTAGGGGTGAAGTAGTATTTATAGAATTGAAGCAAAGATAGAGGACTAAAGCGAGTTCGGTTTTCATCAATAATAATTTAGATCTTACACACTTTAATAAACAATAAGAGGTTGGAGGATGGCGGGACTTGTTATCAAGTATATTCTCTGACGGTTAAGTAAAAAATCTTTCTCACTGAAAAGAAAGATAAAGGAAGTAAGGTGCGTAGATGCACGTAGGAGGGGGGCAGAGTGTGGATTGGAGGACTAAGTTTCCATGAATGCATTAAACGGGGAGCGACTTTTAGGAGAATTGGCACTCGTGGGCAGGAAGAGTTTGCACTCGTGGACTTAGTGACTCTTGAGAGAGGGAGAGAGCTTTTCGATCATTATGGGATGCTCAAGGGCTAAAATTTTTCGATCTCCTTCCCGTAAAGATGAAGTGATATTTATAGAATTGGAGCCGGTTCGACTGATATCGATTGCCTTGACAGATCTATTGAACTATCTCAACGATTGTTTGCAAGACGCATATGGTAACTATCTTCATTTTGGAAACATTGTCGAGCTACACTTACCTTTTTGGGGTGATATTCCATACAATTGAATATTCCACGAATATTTGTTGGGCTATTAGGACAGTTGTCGTGGCTACATTATGACAGGTTCTACCTACTTGTCGCATCGTATTGTCGGGGCTGTCGGTTGTCATGAATGAGGGGCAACCACGAACGTGGCACTGTGCGCAATCCTAGTCGTTCGCTCCCTGTTGAACAATATCGGGTCAACTTATTTGGGTCATCTACTCGACTGCATGGGCCTTTGGTTCAACATATCGCATGGTAGGCCGCTATCCTTTGGGTTCCTTTCCTTTTTGTGGGTTGAACTGAACACTGTTGCGTTTACTGGGCCTCAACCTTGAAAAATCGTTCATTAGGTCGCAGCCACTTCTATAGGTTGAGCTCTAGGCCGGCCTGCATTCCGCCAAACCCATCAACAAAAGAAAAAAAAAAAACCTTGCGATTTGGTAAGTACTCACATATACAATTAATATCATATGATTATTTTTAAAAATGTTTTTTAGTCGTTTAATTTAAGATAATATTTAATCTTTTATTTATTTTTGTGAAGATAAATGAATGAATTAAATATTGAATTAAATTAGATAAGGTTAGGGAGAGAGACTTTTGCGCAGTCGATTTCGTTCTACCTTCTGGGAGATTTTAAATTCTCAGAAGCTACCAACAAAACCACCAAGAGAGCGGCGGAGAGAAGGGCTTGATCGGTTTTCCCCGGAAAATCACCTTCAGAAAATGTATTATTCATTCGTTTATTCAGAATTTCTCGTTCTTAATGACACTCGCTGAGGGAATTCCGCTAATTTACAGCGTTTCAGGTAAAGCCGGCTAATAATTCTTTGTGATTCCACTTGAATTTATGAGATCCAAAAAATCATATTCTTCTTTACACTTTTGGCTTTTTTAACTGCAAGTTAGGGCTCATATTTTTTGTCTGTCTTGGTATTTTATTTCTTGTGTTTTTCATATTGATTTGTTGGTTTTTCAAGTATTTCTCCATTCATATTTGTTTATTTAGGAGCTTGGAAAAATTGACATGTTTTGTTTTTTATATTCGATATAAGTTTATTTTTAATGTCCTGTTATAGCTGGCTCTTCTGCTGTAAGTATCAGTACTGCGTCATATAAAGATAGCTTGTGTAATTGGGAAGTCCTGGAATAGGCTTATCGAAAAAGAAAAAAACAATTGCTGGAATATCATATAACATGGATTTATCTTTACGAGGGGATTAGTTTCTTGATTATGTATAATATGCTGGAACACATATATTTACTTTTGGAGCTTGAATTATATCGTTGGTTTGGCTACTAACTTAGAGAAGCCTTGTTTTGGCATATTTCGATGCCTTTTTTTCAAAAATTTAAAATCCTTGTAACTCCAATTCTCAGCCACTCAAAGAAATCATCCCTCTCCCATAGTCACTGGTCCAGTTCTACATAGGGGCTGATGGATGATTGATGGCCATGGATGTTGGTGACAGTGAAAAGAAGCTGGCTATTGAAAGTAGAAATCCTGTTCAATATGGTGGAATTTATATGAGTGCCTGAAAATTATTTCCAGTGATTGTTGTGACTGTTTTTTTCCTTTTTTGGCGTCCAGAACTTCTTCTTAACTTCTAAGGGTAAGAGGCATCAGTGACCTGATTGAAGAGGAGCATTGCTACCATTGCCAGCTTTATTTTATGGCATCTTTCCAATCGTTTCCTTCAAAAACAAAATTTGTTTTTATTGTTGCTTGAGATTTTCCTTTTAGTTTTCCATAAATATTATTCTTGTCATAGAGGCATCCTCTTTTATCTTTTTCCTTTTCCAATAGAGGAATGAAGACAATGTTTCTGATATGTTTTGCTTTGCATCTCTTGATTGTATTTCTGTGAACTGTCTCTGTAATAACACCTCCAGTATCAGAGTTCTCATTTGTAGTTACTGGAAGCATTCTACATTTCAGTTTTTTGGATTGAAAGCTCAATGCTTTGCAGTGGTGGTACTAGTGGTGTTGTGGAGTGGATTAGTGAAGTGTATGTATCATCAGCTCTTATACAGGATTAAGCCATCATCATGGTGTTAAATGGAATGGGGGGTATTTTGGTTTTCCATGATGATGGCAATGGAACAACCAAAACAATATAATCAATTATACCACAATTATATGTTGCAGGGAAATGAAGGACTTTCATCCTGTTTCTGAGAGGTTCATGCAAGATGCTACAAACTGCATAAACATGGATACAACACCCCAAGACTTCAGTGCTCCAGAAGTTAAGCCTGTTCTTAATTTTTCCATACAGACAGGTGAGGAGTTTTCTCTTGAATTCATGCGGGATCGAGTTCTTCCCCACAAACCAGCAATTCCGAAAACTGTTGGTGGTACAAATTATGCAACAGAATATATGGACCTGAAGGGCATTTTAGGCATCACTCGGACAGAATCTGCAAGTGTTTCAGATATATCTATGCTCACAGTGGTAGAAAAATGTCCCAAGGACTTGGAGAGAAAGAATTCTTCTTATGAGGACAAAACTAACTATGGATCAGGGCATTCAACACAGCAGAATTTGTCAGGTTATACTATTAGTCAAGGAACATTTCACAGGTATGCCTCTTCTGCAACCTCAGATAGCTCCTCAATGAAGATAAAGATTCTTTGCAGCTTTGATGGTAAAATCTTACCTCGACCTAGTGATGGAAAGCTCAGATATGTTGGAGGTGAAACACACATCATGTGCATATGCAAGGACATCTCTTGGCTGAAGCTTCAGCAGAGAACCTTGTCTATATTTAACCAACCTCATACAATAAAATATCAGCTTCCAGGGGAGGATCTTGATGCCTTGGTATCTGTCTCAAGTGATGAGGACTTGCAAAATATGATGGATGAATGCAACATACTAGGAGATGTAGAAGGGTCAAAGAAACTTCGGATATTTCTATTTACCTCAAGTGACATGGATGATGTTCACTATGGTTTGAACAATCTGGACGAAGATTCTGAGTTCCAGTATGTTGTTGCTGTCAATGGTATGGAGATAGGATCAAGAAAAAACTTGGCCTTGCCTGATTTGGCAAGCGCTTCAGCAAATAATTTAGATGAGTTAGCATTTCCTAATGCTGAGATGGGGATCACCGGAGTTGCAACTGGGGCGGTTAGTGTCAGCAGTTCAATGTTGACTGGAATTGCTGCGTCTTCTTCCACAATTCAATCTCATCAACCAATTTTTTCTGGGTCTTCTAATTCTGGTCAAATGCCCCTGCAGCCTGGCCTGATGAGGCACACTGAAGAAGCAGGAGGGTGCCAGTTGCATCATGGGGAGGATTTTCATCTCTCTAGCCGTTCTCCTTTGGCAGAAAGTTCCATTCCAACAGCTCTGCTTGCACTGAGGACCAATCGAAGAACATTGACTGAAGCACAGCTCCATGGTGATACAAATTTGAATGATTCAATAAATTTAGTAAAGGAAGTGAAAAAGAAGGATGATACTTTTGTCCTAAAAGAGAGTAATTCTGAAAGAGGTCAACACACGAAAAATAATTACCAGGTTCCTTCAAAGCCATATGACAGTAATATGATGGATGATTTTCCTGCTGAATGCGCATCAGCATCCTTTGTCACAGCTGCACCCATGAAAGATTTCCCAGGTTTGCCACCAAAAAGTGAAAGAAAGCACCAAGGATCTCTGCAGGGACCTTTGCCATCTGAGGCTGTCATTGTGGCACAGTTTCCTAAAGCAATTAGCGAGGAAAACACTTACCCACGTGATAGTGCATTGTCCACTGATAATGCTTCCTTTGGGTCTGATGCATTTGACATGAACAATGTTGAACCAACTATGCTGCCTCAGCGGATCTATTTCTCAGAGAGAACTCCTAGGGAACAGGCAGAGTTGCTAAACAGGCTATCAAAGTCTGATGATTCCCTTAATTCGCAGTTTCTCATGTCCCACTCGCGTTCTAATGTTGGACAGAACGATTTATTCATAGAGGCTTCACAGAATGGAAATCTGTTGCTTCAGACAGGACAGTTATCCACTGGAAACACATTGCACCCAGATTCTCAAATTATTGATGGTTTTGCAGTGGGCCAGGGAATCCCAAGACTGTCTCAAGATATCTCAGACTCTGAGCCAAAGCAGAAAGTTTTTAACCCTGTTGATCTAGAAGGTTCACTTGCTGAGAATAAATTTGTTGAGTGCAGCTCCCAAGCTACCTGCATAGAAAATGACCTCGAGCAACACTTCGTTGATGAAACGACGGAATCCAAACTTCCTGCTGTGGCTCAAGACAAGAACCAATATCCTCCTGCTCGTGGCGAAATTGGTTTGGCAGAGACTGATGGACAAATTTCTGCCAGTAATGCTACAGGTATTTCCAGACCAGAGCAGGGAGATATCCTAATTGATATCAATGACCGTTTTCCCCGTGACTTCCTCTTAGACATATTCTCAAGAGCTATACTGGCTGAGGAGTCTTCTAGAATTAGTCCACTGCAGCAAGATGCGGCTGGCTTGAGTATGAATGTTGAAAATCATGAACCCAAGCATTGGTCTTTCTTTCAGAAGCTAGCGAAAGAAGACTTTGTTCGAAATGATGTTTCTCTTATTGACCAAGATCATCCTGTTTTCTCATATGGACTTGCCAAAGTCGATGAAGATGCTCCTGAATCTTACCAATTCGCACATCTGGCAGCAGAGAGAATTCCATCAAGCCAAGTGGATTCCCACTATACTTACAGTGAATACAACCGGAAGGAACTAATTGATTCTATTGGAATTGACTCTGTACTTCCTCATTCAGATTACAACCCGTCCCAAGTCAAGGACGGTGAAGGTCTCCAATTTGATGCTATGATGGAGAATCTACCATCACCATACTCTGAATATGAGGTAGCTTACAACTAGGGTTCTTGTTTTAGAATTGAACGTCCTTCTGGGGATGACTTTTACTAATAACTTTCTTTATTAATTTGCTTTTATCAGGATGGGAAGCTGGAAATTATGAATGTTAGTTTACCGCCTCTGGACCCTAGTCTTGTTGACTTTGATATCAGTACTCTGCAGGTGTGTGGCTTTTTCTTTGTTTTCACGTGTAATTTATACAACAATCAATATGGAGATGTATCATGCTACTATGTAGTGAACTATAAAATGGAAACAAAGACCTGTTGAGTGAAAAGAAAATTTACACTTGAAAATTTGTTTTTACAATTGTTTACACTTAATTTTAATTTTTTCTGTGTCCTCCCAACTTGAATTGCTTCAAGCTATGACCCTCAGATGAAACGGCACTTTTCATTCCTCTTCCCACTGCATGCAACATGCTGTCATGTTTGTCAGCATTGCCACTGTTTATATGGACATAGTAATTGGATTTTCTGTAAATTTAGAAAGTGTCAAGCTTCTGTGTGTTGCTGTTATCCATTTAATTCTTATATTTCGTTCTTGATGCAGCTCATAAAAAATGAGGATCTCGAAGAGTTGAGGGAACTTGGTTCGGGAACTTTTGGTACTGTGTATCATGGAAAATGGAGGGGAACAGATGTTGCTATTAAGCGAATAAAGAAAATTTGCTTCACTGGTCGATTGTCGGAGCAAGAAAGATTGGTACCTCGTCCTAAACACCTGTTGTTATTTAATTGACATAACTATATGTCATCGACCTTCAATGAGGATAATTATTTGTAGTTATTGATGAAAAGAGGCGGTGTCACCCTTTAACGGTAGAAAATGATTTGTTGTCGAGAAAGCAAGTTATCTGATGGTCATTTGCTTTCCACTACAAAGTTTGACTGCAAGGAAATTGAACTTTTCTTTGGTTATATGTTGGGAGAGGATATATATTATTATTTTGTGACCCCCTTCTTGTTGTTCTGGAATCAATACATCAATTTGTTTACCCATGAAAAGAAAAAGAACTAATACCCCATTAAATAGGATCTGTAAAGTTTTAGTAAATGCACTATAGTATCTGCATATGGAGACTTGGTGGCAGCAGCTTTCATCCTCTTCACCAGAGAGGGAATATTTTTTCTTTTCGGTTTCTGCCTATGGGATTGTAAAATTGAGTGATTGCTATAGAACTTCTGAAAGATATTTCTTCTGAAATTTAGAAAAATGAAGTTATTTAAAATGCCTGCCATACAGCATCTGATGATATTTTGGTATATCACATTTGCTTCACTTACAGACGCCCTATGAATGAATGAGGTTTTCTTGCCTTCCTGCAAAGGGGAGGTGTCATGGACCATGTTCTCACTCATCATTACCTATGGTATGGGGCCGTTTAATTTGCTTTCTTGTCATCAGTGCCAGAGAAGTTCAGAAGGGTTTTCTTTGTTATGCCTTGGGACTTTGCTTTGTTAATAAATTTGTTCCTTGTGTTTCCTTTCTTTGGTTGTAAACTTTTATGGACATCTAACTTTCATTTTTTCAACTTCTCTGCTAATAACTTCATTTTTCTTTCATCTTATCGCAACAAAAAAAAAAAAGAAAAAAAAAGACTTCTTTTGGTTTTTAAAAGGAGGGTGTGAACATGAGTTTATGTTTAAATAACTCCAGATAACAAAAGAATGCTTATATAGATCTCACGCTCACAACTCTCGCTCGGGGGAAGGGTGCTTTAAGAAACTTAAACTGGTAATTTCTTGATCTGTTATTCTCAAGGTCTAATTTTGCAAACATTTTCAGACTGTAGAGTTCTGGCGTGAAGCTGAAATCCTCTCAAAGCTTCATCACCCAAATGTGGTTGCATTTTATGGTGTAGTTCAAGATGGGCCAGGAGGAACGCTGGCAACTGTAACAGAGTATATGGTTGATGGTTCTCTCAGGCATGTGCTGCTACGCAAGGACAGGTAAATTACCTTTTTATTTTTCTGTGACAGTTAGGCTTAGACCTATTGTAATCATATAATCTCAGTGCCAAGGGGCACCAGCCATGTGCAATCTCAAAGCAGAGAAATAATGTGACGGAATAGATATTTTTTTTTTTGTGATTCCGTCATTCATAACACAGGATCACAGATGCCATCTAGGACCCACACACACATTATCCATAAAACATGTAGCGGAAGTCAATTTAATAACCTGTTGAAGCATTCAAACTTATTCCCATAAA